>JAMFLO010000469.1:0-24547 GCA_027475765.1 Paralagenidium karlingii
TTCCTGACATGTCGTAAAATTGTTGGATTGTTTGTATAACATATCAGATAAACAAACCTCACTTATTATCCATTTAGGAAAATATTCACTTCGTCACAGGAATATGCTAGATCTAGATTCCAATTGCGCTTCTGCATCCTTGAAATTCTGTGGATTCCGGAATCAGATCTTCTGGGGATTCCTCTGCGCATGCTCTGAGACCATTTCGCCGCTTGAACCTGGCTTCTGGCCTTGGACTCTTTCATCTACTTTTTGTTCACTATCCAGATTCTGTAAGTTGAATGCGCGGTATAACCATATGATCACCATGCGCCTTGCCGTGCTCCGTTGACAGTTTCTGAAAATCCGCTTCATCACAGTGGCATATGTCACCAACCCAAGAGATCAAGCAGTGACTGCATGTATGTCACATAGTGGAAAAGAGATAAGTTAGATTGAGTGGACAGGAATAGAAGCATAACAGGACCAACAGAAGAGCAGGAGTAAATGAAAAGCAAAACATGAAGTTCAGTTCACAATTGGCAACCTCAAAGGACTTTCGGCGTGTTCTCGATTTCGTCGTAGATCGGCTTCCCAAGCTCGCGCATTTTCATTGCGAGAGGCGCAGACGACGAGCGTATGAGCAGTTGGAATGATGTCAATATGGTATCTGATAGGTTTGACTTCTGATCATTCAATGATGGCAACTACGTAGTACTGAGGGCTTCAAATCACGCAAGAGGATCCTGAATAGAACACGGTCCCGTATTCAAGGTCACTGTTCATGCGTCTGTTTTACAACGCAGCTGAACTGTTACTCCACCAACAAAAGTTGCCGTCGTCATCGTCAGCTCCGCCGCTTTCTCTCTTGGTGTTTTGGTTCTCCAACACGTAAAAAGAGAAGAAGAATTGAAGAAGAAGAGAAAAAATGATGTTCGCCAGTGGCACTGGCAGTGGTGAAAGTTTTGTGGATCAGGAGCTGGAGAGTTGGCAGTTGGACGATTACAACGCCACCGTGGCACGCGAGAGTCGACTTGGCTGGGAAGGTTTGGGCTACGTGCTGATTCTCAATGGCGGTATGTTTTTGACAGCATTTGTGATCTTTCAACTCTGTGCGCGAAGCACTCGATTCAGCCTCTACTGCTTCACGTCTGCTTCGTCGTCGTCGCTTGGCTCGTTTTGGCCGTTCAACGGCGCCGGTCGCGACGACGAGGCCAGCAGCAGTAACCTGGTGACTGATAGCGACGTAAGCCGTGTCAGCAGTGCCCCAACGATCGATGTGGACGCAGTAGGCGATACAAATTGGTCGTTTCCGCTCACAAAATGGTACGAATTGCTCTGGCAAACACCCATCGAAGGCACCAGTGTGGAAGTTCAATTGGGTCCCGAAGCAACGTTTTACTTGCTCTTTCAAGTGTACACGTGCAAATTACTCGCCTGCATGAGTGTGTTTGCGCTCTTGGTGCTATTTCCACTGTATCTGACGCTTGGAGCCTTCACGGCAGACACTTCCATCAGTTCTTCGGGTTCTTCGTCGTCGGTTGTATCGTCACCCACGTCAGCGTTAGTAGCGCCGCCAACACTGGAGATTGGTTCCTCTCTAGATCCCGATGAGGTCGTTGTTCATTGGTGGTCGTTTTCCCAGTCCACCATCCGTTCCATCCCCAATGGCTCTGAGTATTTATGGGTCCCTGTTGCCAGCGTCTACGTCTTCTCGATGGCATTTGGTATTTTCTTCCATCGGCTCAGTCGCCTGTGCCAAATGCCGTCAGCAGCCGGGGCGACACGATTTCTCGAACGGGCAGCAACCACCAATCCCAAACACTCTGGTCAGAAACAAGCGTCTTCCAAAGCCAAAGACCCAGGTCAAGACCCGGCACAAGATCCAGAACAGGAACAGTTGCAGCGAGCAGCAGCATCCCGCGCGCTTGCCACCGCGCATTTGATCGGCATGGCCCCGTCAGAGATCAGCGCACGATCCATTTTTGTGCATCGTGGGGTACCGCTGGAACTGCGCGAAGAACGTATGATGCTACTGCTCCAGCAAGTGTTTCCTCGTTACATTGAGGACGTGTGTGTGGTGTTGAATCTGACGGATTTCTACAAGCTTCGCTCCAAACGATTGGACCAAGAGAGCATGTTTGCACGCGAGAAAATGCTATGTGAGAGACAACTCAACGACCAACCCATTCCATGGTGTTTGCGGCTTTTGCCAGGAAGTATGATGGTGCCGTCGCTTTCGCATTTGGTTCGTCGATTGTGCAGGTGCTTGTGGTGTCTTTGCGGCTGTGGCTGCAAGCGTCCTCCGGAGCAACCAAAGTTTTTCCAACTAGAAGAGCAGTGGGAACAGCACTTGGAGAGCCTCCGCAAAGAAGAAGAAGAGATGCTTTCGAGAATTGTGAAGACCAATCGAAGCGCTGGACGCGCGTTCATCATCTTTCGAAGCGCACGACACCGCGCTCGTTTTGTGAAACGAGTCAGTCACCAATCCATCGCGTCCATTTTGTCGCGGTTTCCCGACAAAATGCTGCCCAAATGTGAGTTGGCCCTTCAGCTTGTCCGTACAAGGTGATCGATTGTGAGTAGCTCACGTGCGGTGTGCTCTGTAGTAACCAAGGCGGTGCGAGAACTGGGTCTAACGCGATGGCATCTCACGGCTTCGCCTGAGCCGGATGATTTGGACTGGCAAAGCGTCTCGGTACCGTTTGTCAAGCGCACAGCGGTTGTGCTGCTTGTGAACGTGCTCATTGTGCTGCTTCTCTTGTTGTTCACTTCGCCGGTGGCAGTGACATCAGCCATTTCAGGAAGTGAGTTGCTTGCCGTGGAATGCATGCGCATTCTGGAATTGCGCGGAGCTAATCAGTAGGAGTTGCTTTTGTGGGTGGAGCAGACACGGCCAAATCCGTGTCCAATGGCATGTCGAGTCTGAGTGGCTTTGTGTCGCAGATCTCTCCGTGGATGGCCAAGAAGATGGTCACTTACTTTCCGACACTCATTCTGGTCACCATCAATGCCGTTTTGCTCAACGTGTTGCAGTTTGCTGGACGCATTCAACCCATCGCGACGGATTCTGGCAAAGAACGCATGATTCTTCGCACGTCGTCTATTTGTAAGTGTGAACGGGCGTGCACCGGCTGCGGAGGTGTGTTGATAAATCCCTTTTGGTGCTGATCTTCCTGGATGGATGGGGGGCAACGAATGCATGCAGATTTGGTGTTTAGCACTCTCTTTGTGCCAAGCCTTGCGTTTGTCTCGATCGATGCAGTGTTGTTGTATCTCCAACGTGACGGGCAAGTGCTGGACATGTTGGGCACATTGTTCTTACACAACTCGGGCACGTTTTACGTGAATTACGGTGCGTGTCGTTGTGGTGGTTCCCACACAAATACGGGATGTTCATGCGACCCGGTGTCCTGTAGTGCTTCAACGCGCGTTTCTTGGGACGGCAGTGAACCTTTTGCGCGTGCCCGAATTTGGCCAGTTCACATGGGCCAAATTCCGCGCAGTGACGCCAGCAGAGCATGTGAGTGCAGTGCAGGCTTGGCCATTTTTCACTGGCACCCAGTCGGCGATTCAAGTCAGGTACGGGAAGGTGACGAGCAGGAATTTCCAAGAATGCAGCTGACCGCAACTCGATGCTTGGCAATGCAGTATGTTGGTGATCGTGATGACCTTCAGCACCGTTGTGCCCGTGATCGTTCCCGTGGGGATGTTGTACATGGCCATGCAACATGCTGTGGACAAGTACTCGCTGATGTATGTGCGACCACGTATCAAGGGCCGCGGAAGCATTGCCCGCACTTGCACCCACTCGACCATTTTCGCGGTGCTGATCTATCAAGCCGCCATGGCGGGTTTCTTTCTCGTGCGCGGCTCCAATTACCAGATCTTCAGCGTCATGGTGTTGCTCATGGTAACCTACATCGTGTCGCTCTACTGGTACCTGCACGACAAGCAGCGCGCGCATCGACTGTCTTCCCGGGGACTGAGCGTGGGACGGTGTCGGCATCATCATCACCACCACCGTCAGCGCCGTGATGGCCATCGTCACCATCCTCAAGACCAACCTGCCGCCGAATCGGACCGAGACCCCCACGAGTCTTCGTCCTCAACCACCGTGGCCACGACTGGCACCAGCACTAGCACTCCGTCCAAAGCATCGGGACAGTTCAAGTCGTCGTCGGTGGATGAGACGACGCCCATGTTGGCGCTGTGCGTGTACGACCCTGCCAAAGAGCAAGAGACGAGTGATTTGTACCGGGAACCAGCGCTGCGGGGTCGCAAAAGCAACCGTCGCAAGACGTCGTCGTCGTCATCGTCAACCCCCCAAGTGGCCAACGCCAAGAATTCGCACGGACATCGCCAGCATCCACCACACTCGCAGTTTCCGCAGTTCCCTGCTTCTTCCTACACCTCGTACGGGTCTATGGACTCATCCAAAGTCGGTTGGGCATCTTCACCACCCATGCAGACATTGTGAGCCACGGCGGCGATATTCCACTTCAATTTAACAGTATCAGTTATAGAGCACTTATCCGACAGGTTTCGTTCTGAATGTTGAACAAGGGACAAGGGGCTTATGGAGCTTCAAGGTGTTGTCATCATGAGTCGATTCCGCATATCCAACAGATTGTGGGGACCACAACCTTGATGATACGGCGGATTTGCCTTTCATGGATGCGGGGTTCCAACTGGCCAACCATCACGACTGGTCCTGTTGCAGATGGGCGAAATGGCGAAGACACAAGTCGCCGTTCTTCTTGTACCCGAGCTTTTGACAACCCGACACCACACAGCGTCTTCCCCCGCCGTGGGCCCAACACAAACCATGGGATACCGCGGCCGTCACACATCCTTCCTCCTTGCATTTGGTGCCGCCGCCATGGTTCCAGCACACGGCCCGCGACTTGGCGCGCTTCTTGCAGCCCTCTGCCGAGCAAATCGTGAAGCCACCTAAGAGAGGATCAAAGTACATTCGCGTGGAGAGTCAGCGGGTTTTCTGTTTCGTTGGTGGCACTTTGAGTTCTTACCGTGCTTCCAGCAGAGTCCATGGTTCTGGGCACGACAACCACATCCGTTCACAGAACAGCGCTTGCCTCCCTGGCACAAAGCACACAATCAAGATCAGAACAACGTCACCGCAGTCCACAATAGCGAATCCAACTCACTCCATGGCCAATGCATAGTCCGTGATCTACAACGTATTTAGTGCAGCCCAGGTGGATACAAATGCGTCTCTTGCGACTTTTCTTGATGGATGATCGGTGGATGGAGGTCTGACTCTGGCTCGGACTTTGGTTTGAGCTCTTCATCAGCTCTTCCTTCCCTTCCCTTTGGTCCTTTTGGCTTTGCTCTTGTTCATCGCGATTCAGAAGAAAGAGTACACTTGAGGGGTGTCGCGACTCAGTCGGTGGTTGCTGTGGCCCAGACTGCACATCGGGTTGCCAGCAAAGAGCGGGCTGCGTCTTTGCCTGAGTTGCATTCTGAGTCGGATCGCGATCCTCCAAACTAAGGTGCGGCTCGTGCTTGACGGCATCTTTGGCAGGGTATTCCCTGCCAACTGGACCGGCTGGTGGCGTCAACCATTGCGCGAATCCTCGAGGCATCGCGATGGCAGCATCACCAGCGGTGGCCCTATCCAGTCGTGGACTCATCAGGTGAAACGTCTTAGAATCAGAAACTGGATCTGCTGCATCCAATCGAATGGTTGCCGTGGACGATGAAGCCGAAAAAGCCGACGCCGATGAGCAGGACGCGAGCAACGGGGGCAGGGTCAGACGGCGTCCACCTGACGGCTTCAACGCGCCATCGTACACTCGATGGCCATCGCGGTCATGTGAAAAGGATTGCTGACACGCAGCCCATGACGTCGCATCAATGTGCTGAACCAGCTGCTGCTGAACCAGAGGCTGTCGGCTTGTCAGCATCACTTGTTGAGAAGGATGCGCTTCAGGACTCTCGAAGTCTACGCGCCACCAAGTCATTTTTGCAGCTGAGCTGACGTCGATGCCGTCCACAAAAATATGCGAAATGCGATCGAGAGCAGTCCACGCTACAAACCCAAGAGCAAAACAACCCTCACAAGGTGCTGCGGCCCAGACTCCACAGGCTTGCACTTCCCCTCTCCAGAGAACTATTGACCGTCCCTGTCCATCCTTGCAACTTGAAGGAAACAAAAGAAAGAACAAGATACCCTCCACAACAATCAAGTTGCCAGTCGCTCCCTGCATACAAGACCCAAGAGCCTTTTCCATTGAGTCCTTGTCCGCCCCCATTCTGACTCAGGGCAAGTCTCCGCTGGGCAACACTACTTGATCCATGGTTGTTCCATTTTTTGTCCTGACTGTTGGATCTACGGTACATGTACAGTGTTGATATACCGTAGACTTGTTTTAGCAGTTACAGCGCCAAGCCCAGAAAAAGCAAGTCGCCGGTGATGATGATACTGTATTGGAATCTTCAACGAAAAGTGCGTCCGACCAGTTGGGACACTGGTGAGTCGTTTCAGCAACGGAGAAAACGGGATTCGGGCTTTGGAACCACCATCGCTTTTTTCTCTGGGAAGCTTTAGTGTGGCCATCACAACCAGGCCAAAAAAAGAGTATCGGGTTAGTGGTTATCTGCACAGTTACACACCGAAAATAAGGTGGTCCACTCGAATGAAATACAATTCGAAACTGTTTCATGTCGCAGAGAGTGATGAACCCACCCTTGAAGCACTGTAGGATGGCTGTGGAACAACCCTTCATCTCATGATTGTCCAACCAGAAGCCCCATGGATCAGATCTTCCGTGTGTTCAAGAATCAGACCGATTCAACACTTCCACAACGTCTCCGCATGATGCTCTAATGTTGCAGGAATCCGGTGCTTTCCGACGCGCCTCTCATGGCGCAAAACTGAATGCACTTTTGCTTGAGTCTGAAGGAGCCCCTCGTCATCAGATCGTGAGTGGGTCGGCATCTCTTAGCCCTGCAACTATTTTGCATTAAAGCTAACGTATCATCGCCGTGGACGCTTCATTGCCGAACGTTTGGTTAGCTTGTTTGTTTGTCATCTCTGCATCTCTGGTGAGGTTTGAAAGTCAAACGCGTGATGGGTCAACAAAGGAGACCAAAGGAGCATTTTCCCTCGGACCATGCAGGGAAGAAGGGTCGAAATGGCTTACCTACATACTGGAACGAGACGATTGTTGCATATTAGAGTTGGCGAGCTCATGCACATTTATTCTCATAGTGGCCGCCATTTTTCTTCTTTTCATACGAGAGGATGCTTCTGCCGAGTGGCGAAAGCTACGCCACCGGGGAGCGAGTGCCCAAACAACATTCCCTTGATCTGTATGTGTGTGTGGGTGCAGTTCATGGCTGAAGATGTTGCTTCAGCTTAGTGAAACGAAATGCTGCTTTATCGCTCCATGTCCATGGATCCTCGTCGCTTGCATTCTCTGTGCTTCCTCTTTCAAAGTCGCTTATGGGGTTCTCGTCTTTGTACTGCTTTTCCTAGCCAAATCCTTGCCTCTGGCATCAGGCTAAACGGTGGCGTCACGACACCCCATCGGTACTGTTTGTTCGCTGGGCTTCATCGCAGCGCGCTCGACTTGCACAAAAGGCTTGAGCTCTGCTTTCTCTTGTCAGTTTGCATAGCATTTGCTCTCGGCGCGAGGAACTTCAAGCACAAGCAATTGATTGTCTTTGTTGGATACCACCTAATTGACGTGAAACATAAAGGAAAGCCGGGACATGAATGGATGGATAGGACTTTATGTATGTAGATGCATATGGTGACTGCGGGCAATAAGCAATTGGGCAGTGGATAATGGACATGAATGGACAGCGAGGTCTACTGCGTAGTGTTGTGGTTGTTGTTGTTGCTGCTGCTGCCCGTCTTGTTGTGTTGGGCAAAGTGGCGAATGCACAGATCGCCGTTCTTCTTGTACCCGAGCTTTTGACAACCCGCTACCACACAGCGTCTTCCCCCGCCGTGGGCCCAACACAAACCATGGGATACCGCGGCCGTCACACACCCGTCCTCTTTGCATTTGGTGCCGCCGCCATGGTTCCAGCACACGCCTCGCGACTTGGCGCGCTTCTTGCAGCCCGCTGCCAAGCAAATCGTGTAGCCACCTTCGTCATCATAGCAATAGCAAAGTCAGTTATCCTGCCCACACGCTCTGGTTGCTGGTTGCTCGCGCTGTGAGTACTCACCATGCTTCCAGCAGAGTCCATGGTTCTGGGCGCGACAACCACATCCTTCAATATAGCAACGCTTGCCGCCCTACGAAGATAGAACACGCCAGTCCATAAGACACTAGCAAGCTACGTGTAAAGCCTTGTTCATTGCTCACCCCGTGGCCAATGCAAAGACCATGGTCGACGACGTATTTGTCGCATCCTTCGCGGGTGCAGATGCGTCGTTTGCGTTTCTTTTTGGCCTTTTTGGGGGCAACATCATCGCCGTTTTGCAGCGCTTCCAACGCTTTGTCTTCGTCTCGATGGTCTGATGTGGTGGTGGGTCGTCTCGTGGCATGTTGAGGCGCATATTCCTCGACCTCTTCTCGCAGAAGAGGAGTCAGTTTGGAGTGGGACTGATGGTCCGCAACCGACGGTAAGCGAAGACGACTTGAAACAACTGCAGCAGTTGGTCGCTGGTGCGGTTGTAGTTGGGGGCGACGCTCAAAGTGACGCGGCTGGTGCTCCTCATTGTCGTCGTCGTTATGGTAACGCGATGACACTGGCGGTTGAAGGTCCTCGTGCTGACGGGCATCATAAAGTCGTTGGCGACTGAACAAGTCTCTTGCTGCGAGCTCTTGGTCTTCTTCATCGTCGTATGGATACTGCTGGAAGTCACGCCCAGCGACAGGTTCTTCCTTCGGCACGAAGCCACGTCGAGCAAAGGGTCCTGCGCCGCACCGTAAGTCTTGTTGCTGTCGGGAATACTCATACTGATGGTCCGCATCCTGATGTTGGTGCTGATGTTGATCTTCCAGCACTTCTTGCTTGACGTAGACACCTCCAGTACGCGGATGAGCGGTTGGGCGAAGATACGAGAAAGATCGTGTACTGGACGGCGCTGCCGAATGCCTCACGTCAGATTGATACACAGGGCGGCCTCTCCAACCGCCTGGCGGTACTTCGTCTTCATAGCAGTCATCACCATATCGCGAGCGGTGGCGATTCACATCTGTAACAAAGGAAGAAGCCGACTGATGTTGCTCTTCTTCATCAAAGCTCAGACCAACGCCAACGCCCAAGCGGTAGCTGTCGCAGCTCGATCTTTCGTAAGCAAAAGACGACGATGTTGCTGCAGCCGAAGAAGAAGAAGAAGAAGAAGCAGCTGGCGGTGCTGCGGACAACGGCGGTTGATGAAATCGTCTACAAGAGAACCACATTTTTGACAGCTGAACGTTGTCAGACCCAAACAAACTAGACATTGCCAAAGGACCCAGCGTCGCGCCGAGCAGAGCATCCACGTCTCTTGGCCTCCTCTGGACCTCCCCGCCATCGACGTGAGCGAACGATTTCGCGGAACTGACCTGGAGCTACTCAACGCTAGTGGACGGCCCATGACGCCACAACGGGGACGGACATCCAACTGGGGGCGCACTCGAGTTGCCATTTCTTGAAGTCGTTTATAAGCGCTGGATTGGCTGAACGGCTGAATTGGCTGAATCGGCTGCTTTTGGCTGAATACTTCGGCCCGAATGGCTGAACGGCTGAACGGCTGAACGGTGAATGGCTGAGCGAAGATTATGCGAGCTCGTCTTGGTGCGTGAAAAGCCGCCTACGTTGTTGCTTTCGACTGGGCGTTTTCGAGACTGAGCCAAAGCAAGCAACCCGACCGATCCGAAACCAGACGCAGGGAGGGCAAGGGTGACGGTCAGCAGTCGCTTTCTCCCCCTTTTCCTCCTTCTTCTGCTGTCTTTAGGACGGAACCGGTTGGATTGAGTTGGGAGGGGTTGGCTCGCTTGTGTACTGTATGTTCCCCGCTGCTTTTTATGGAAGGAAAGAGGAGGTGGGGGATTGTGAGGTTTGTATATGGAGTTGAGTATGGCGATGTGTGCTACACAGTTGGTACATCAAACTAGTAGAAAGGAATGACGCGCCCCTTGAAAAAGAAATGACCGAGTCTCAAAAAAAGACGCCATTCGGGATCCTTAGGCGGCGAAAACAGCACGAAAATGAGCAGAAGTCGATCAGCGATCGATGGTCTCCAAAAAGCCTTAACGAATCCATTGACAAAGAGGGCCTTTGCTGGTTTTGCTGAGTCGTGTGGTGCTAGCGAATCGCACGAGCAGCAAGACGGTACACTGCTTGAATTGAGTAGAAAGCACGATTGTGGTGTTTTAAACCTGTACAGTATATCGAGGATACCTACAAACGGATGAGGTTTCAGGAACCGTCGCGAAATCAGCCAATGAAAACCGACAGATTCGAAAATAAGGTTGTCCACACCACAACTCCATTTTGGTCGTGTTTGCCTGAATGCGTTGAAGAAGGGTGAATGCAACTGTTTGGAAAAGAGTTCTCCTTCCAGCACAAATCACGTTCAGCAATCCGAAGGTTTGGGCTTTTGCTTTACAGCGAGAAGTGGATATGAACCACCGTAACAGATGTAAGTACGCTTGAAGGTTTCCATCCAGACAAGCCTGGTGAAGAAAGTGGGGGGGGGGGGGGGGTGTCGTGTATGACCACGACTGCCTGGTTGTGATGTTTGGAGGTGACAGGTTGTTGGATTCCATTACCAAGAATGATTGGTAAATGTAATCCTTGATGTTGTATTATCTTTGCACAGATCATTTCCCTGTTTGTTGCCTCGAATAGAAGCCCAAAAAGCTTTTTTTGGCTGCAGCTTTCCGATTAACAGTAGACTTACCTATGGCACGCCGCGCTATTTCGTCGGTCTTTGGGATTGTATGTGAGCGCTTTGGTCCGGAGATGGAAAAAGGGGAGGATGTCGACCTCACAGAACAACCCGCGATGTGCAAAGAGAATCCGTTCAGGTTGGTTGCCCAGAATGGTCAGTGGAAGGAAGCAAAGTTGGAGTGTTGCGGCGCCAAGAGATCTCCAGCAGTGATCGTTTAGTCGTGTTGGATCTCAGTCATCCAGAGGCTTCAAGTGGTGGTTGCATCCTTTCTCAAGGTCTTTACGATAAGGTCAGTCTGGCTCCTTGCGATCCAAATCGATCTTAATGAAGGTGTCAACGCCCAGGAAAGGCATACGGGAACTGTTCATACTCAGGGGAGCGAACTCGATTCGTGGCCAAAAGCATCAGAATTGACACAACTCCAGTCTGCTTTCGTTCCTCGTTGGGTCAACAGTATACTCAAGGCTTTCGATCGGGTGTTTCGGTCTTGACTTCGAGTTTTTGCTTGAGGTCATGGATTTCTTCAGGGCAAGGGACTGGTTCACGTGGTTGGACTATGATCAAGTTTGTGATCGGGCTGGCAACATGGGATCGCTTTTTGGCAACTGCGGTTTCGATCGCAAGACATTGGACTCTGTTGTGTGCTCCATCTCAAACGAACTCGCAAAAGTGCTCACGGGATCGAAGCTTGACATGTGCAGCCTCAGAACTCTGCACTAATCCCTCCACTTCAGCCATGTTAGATGATGAACCTCTCGGGTTGAGTCTGGAACGTTGTGGGTATCTCCATTCGACTTGAAGCATATCCGGCATTGTTCCCAAAGGAAGTTGAGCTGTAGTCACGTTACTGCATCGTCTTTGTATCTCGGAAGTGCGAGAGGATTTGTCCGATCTTGACGACGAGTAGCAATTGCAGTAAAATGAGTGACACAATCGTGTTTGCCGATGTGAAGCAGCCAGTCGCCGACATATCCGACATGTACAAGTGGAAATTGAGCGAGGTTAACTTCCAACGCCTCTTTTTCAGGGCAGCACATGCTGCAACAATCATGATTCCATTGGCTTATCCAATCTAGTGAACGTGAACACATTTTGCACCGAGCCAATTAAATGATTCACAGTTGCAGATGACCCGTACGACGAACCACGCAGATCAGCGTTTGCTCGCGATATTCCTTGCCAGCACGGCCCTCCACCTATGCTTCAGAGTGCCGAGTGGGAGCTCCGCAAACCTTGATGGTACCAAATGCGTACTCAGTTGTTTTGGCCGACCATGGTCGACTTGGCCTGGTCGTGGATCCATTGTAAGGAATGGCTTGGTGTCGAAACTTCCAACTCTTGGTCGGTCGCTCGTTGTGCTTGGTTCTGTGGCCATCTTTAGTAATGTCGGATGGACGAGTATGGTGCAACAGAGATCTCTTGGAGAATGCTACCAAATACGCGGTTGGCTGTCAATCCCCTCGATGTGCCGTCC
This sequence comes from Paralagenidium karlingii, assembly GCA_027475765.1. Taxonomy (NCBI): domain Eukaryota; phylum Oomycota; class Peronosporomycetes; genus Paralagenidium; species Paralagenidium karlingii. The sequence continues at coordinate 12,315 of JAMFLO010000469.1, forward strand.
GAAGCGTAGTTTGGAAGGCTTGACGGTGGGCACCACATCTTGATGTAAGCTGCCAGCGATTCCACGATCACACGCGATGCTCGACAAATCTGAACTGAAACACTGAGAAGCTGTTCCTGCTGCAAACCAAAGTAGGGCAGACTGACTGCGTGTGCGGCACCTGTCAGAGGATACAATTTGTTGCGGTTGGGCCTCGTGAGTTCAGGCCAACCTGAATGGTTGGCAATGCAAAGTGAGCGAGACAGCAACTCACCTGGGTGTGATACGAGCCAGTAGATGGCATCCAGAAGCACATGATCCGATAGATGGATTAACCTGAGGCAGCAGTTGCCAAGGACCTCTAGGGATTGCCAACGGACACCAAATGCTTTTTTCATATTGGGTCGAGCATTGTAGGCTTAACAACCTCGCGACCAGAGCACAGTTGACAACCCAAAAAGGAGCTATCCGTGGTAACAACTCGTCACCACAATGAGCTCTTACTGAGCGAGTTGTTCAGTCACGAAAAGAAAAGATTCATCCACTGAGATCCAGCAAACACGCGTGAGTCCAGAGCGGGAGTTTTGGTTGACAATAGCCGTCTTCATCATAGCCAACTTAGCATGTCCCCCAATGGAGACGAGAGTTCGATCAGCTGTTGTGCTGATGGTACACTCTTGAGCTGGAGGTCTTTGGTAAAAGGCGAGTTTGGGTCATCTCTTGGTCCACGACAGCAAATCCGTGCTGTGTTGAGCGCAATCAAGAATTGCTCCACGACAAAATCGATCTCAAGTGTTCAGAAACGCATATCAAGCCGACAAAAGCACCGTCCGTCAAAATGCCGATTGGAGACACTTGAACGTCTCAGGGAACCTGATAGAATGGTAGAGAGAGGATGGGTGCAGAGACGTAGTAGTGCAAGACTGGTCTCGGAAGTTCTTGGTCGTTGAGGTGGGAAACTCGCCAAAATCACCTCAAAACAATGAAAAATGGAGTCGTGGAAAAAATGTTGCCTTCTCTACGATTGGCCAGAGCACTTAGCTTGAAGATGTACACCATTCCAAAATGGGATGGTGTTGTCAGCATGTATACGAACAAATGTAGGACGGTGTGTAATCCACAGTGTGGGCCACCCCATTCAACTTGGAGAAATTGATCGCTTGCAGGTTGCAATTCCCTTTAGTAATTCATCGAAGCAGTCCGGATTGAATGGTATATTCCAAGCTACCATGGGAACTGTCAAATTGAATGTTGTTCCACCAATCACCGATGAGATCGGGAGGTTATGATCGCTTGATGACCAATCAGAGTGCAGTTTTTGAGATGTGACACAAGTGGGCATAAAGAGAACCATACATGGAACATACCACAAACAATCAACATGTACACTCGCTTTCTGCTATGGAATCGACTTGCCTCTCGTGCGTGACGTCAGGGGCAATTCGTGCAACAGTTCATCCAGGCCGTCCCTGTACTCTCCTCTCTACCAAAGAGGGGCGTATAGCCTGCCCAATCGCTTTGGCCGGAAATGTGCATGGCTCTGGCACTCTTTAGATGATTTCCCTGAGCTTAAAGTGCATTTCGGAATCTTCAGAATCGCCGTCACCATCACCCTCATGTTCTCCATCCTGTGCGTCCTTTATTTGTTGTGTATCTTGCTGTTGCTGTTCTCGCTGTTGCTTCTCCTTGAAGTGCTGCGCGCACAAATCGCTCTGTTTGCGAAATGCGGGTTTTTGGCATCCCTCGAGAAGACATCGTTTCCCTGGTTTTCATTTCATCGCCGTCAACGCATTGCCCAATGAGCTCCAAAGTTCGACATGGACGCAGTAATCGCTCATGAGATCGCATACCTCCACCATGTGCCCAACACAGCCCTCGCGACACAGCAATCGTGTCGCAGCCCTCGATCTTACACTTGGTGCCACCGCCATGGGACCAACAAATGCCCTTCGATTTGGCGCGCTTTTTGCAGCCCTTGACGGTGCACATGAGATATCCTCCTAATCACAACTCCACCGTTGGACGTGGATGTTGACTCATTGCAAGTGTATGGAACTTACCATGTTTCCAGCACAAACCATAATTTTGAGCGCGGCACCCGCATCCGTCGATGTGGCACCTCTTGCCGCCCTGTTGCAAACAAACTGCTTTTAGCGCCACACGCAAACTGCAATCCTTGATGTTCCAAAGACTGTTATTACCCCGTGAGCAATGCACAGTCCGTGGTCGACGACATGCTTGGTACATCCTTCGTGCCGACAATAACGAGGTTTCCTTGGTTTTTTCTTTTTGCCTGTAGTGGATGGCGATTTCACAGGAGGCGCGAGGCTTTTCTCGTGCTGGAGCTGAGGATGCTGCTGCTCTTGTCGTTGAACAAATCCCGGCAGATGTGTGGCTGGTTGTAATTGCGGGGGTTGAATCTCTTGTGGCTCTTGTTTGATCGGGACGGCCACCGGTGCACAGAGCCCATGCTCTAAAGACGAATGGGAATCGTAGCACTTTCCACGAGGACAAAAACCACCCAATGGCGGTAAATCGCGCGGACAGGTCCGTTCGTTTCGTGCGCAATTCATTGATCGCCACTGTGGGCGTGTGTGGGATGGCGTTTCGCGCGAATCCGCATCGTTACCTCCTTGTCGTGATGAACTACCCAGAAACGATGACCCAACCGTGAATGCTGGCACCGTGCGGTGCATTCGTGAACTCACAGCCGATGAAGAGGAAGCAGTCGCAACAATCGGTGCAGATATTGTTCTTGAATTTGGTTGTTTTCCATCGACCCGTCGGCAAATCGATCGATCGACGCCAGAGATGGCGCTTCCTCGTGCAACTCGAAGTGGTCGTATCGCAAATCCGCTGGGATCTCGGCGATCTCGTGCAGCCGGAGCATTGGAACCCAAAGGTGACGAGGTACTTGGTGGTCGAGTCAATCGGTGTGAGATGTCAAACCCTACATGGTCAGACTCACAGGCATACCCATGCAGCATCGGCATGCGTTCAAAGTAGTCGTGCAGTCGATGCTCTGGTCGCATGACCCGAGCATGTGGTGTTGGGCGATGCTGTGAGCCACTCGCCAGCGAGGCCAAGGACGGCAACGGCGGTGAGCGATTCGTCCAGTGGTGGCGTGGCGCAGTCATGTTGACTATGGTCCTAAGAGCTTGAACCACAAGGTCTTCTTCTCTGGCGGCTTCTTTCTCTGTCTGTGGCTCCGTGATCGAAGTGCCTGTCCAAGATCCGTTTCGTGATGTTGTGTTAGGACAAGGTGAACGATAGCATTCTTGCGCCACGATTGGCTAAAATTTTGGAGTTAAAGCCCATTGGTTCGAAATACTTTTCGGTGGTTGGTGGGGCGTATAGTTTTTCAGACCTTATTCTCTTCTAGCATTGATTCAAGTATCATATCGATTGGAGTTATTCAACCGAAGCATAGCTAATATTGAACTGCCAAAACACATGCATGAGGTGCACCACACTAGTATACATGACGGCATCATCCTTTTCACTTCAACCAATTGCTGAACGGATTTCTGTTTATTGGCACTCATAGAATGACGACTCCGTGCTCTTCACGAGTCATTTGGTTTGTGGACACCCATCTGCCCTTCACCAAGTCCATCCGATACCAAATAGCAAAGCATCCACCGACGCTCGCTGTGTTGGTTGCGTGGGCCTGGTGGTGTTCTTGAGCAAGATTCTCGCATTCATGTGGGCCACACTGCCACGATCTAAAATCGCGATCGTTACTCTCTTGACGTTACTGTACAGTTTGAGGCACAATTAGATACTGGAGTTTGTAACCGTTGCTTCTTTATTTTCACCAATCAATTGGCAGGATGGAGTCGCATCTTTGGTGCAACAGGGACTAAACCGCCATGCAAGCCATTGATCGGTCAGGAGAACCGAATCGATGATTGAGTGGGAGTCCATTATGCCTGGAATCAAGGCTTGACGGGATGGCGGCGCGGATGAGAGCTGAATGTCTTGAGTGTGACTGGTGCCATCTCTCAGCACGAGCACTGCTCAGAGTACAGTAGTACCACCATACTGATCCTCATGACAGTAGGGCACGTTGATGCTGTTGGGTGACAAAAAAGCTGCATCACAGTACAGTATTTCCACCAATCATGTGCCATGATGTGGGCCACCTAAGAACGATCTTTTCTGACCCCTGGAACATTGGGTTCAGACAGTTCAGACGGACCAGATACCCCAAAACAGCCTTAGGTAGGAAAGGTCACCATGTATCATACTGTACTGGGAGTACCGCTCCGCACATCGCACCGAGCATTCTCGACGAACCGGAGAAGCTCGCGCAAAACAAGAGCCAATCGCTGAGTGCGAACCAGACGAGTCTGCTCTTTGATTGGTCGAGTGTTTATCATTATCCTGCACATTCTTCTTCCCTCAACCGTCATGATCCAATCAGCGTCTATCTTGAGGTCGCCAATTTGATTTCGGGTGCCCAAACAATCGCCTGTTTTCCACCAATCACAAGGCGCGCGCGCCATGCTTTCGGGTCGTAACGGCTCATCTCTTCATCTCGTTTGCAGAGCCAAAACCGGTTCTGGTTCAAGTCTGCTGCGCGTAACAGCAGCGTTCAACTCTTCACGAAGGGCTTGCTCTTGCCATTGTGGCGTCGGGCGAGTTCTTGCTTCTGGAAGAGCCGGCCAGCGGTGGGCCATTTCCATACTTAACTTCAAGAGTCGACAAGTCTCTCTCGCTCTTCTGCTCTGCTGCCGAGATGATGATGCGACCTTCCATGGCTTGGGCCAATAGTCGACGCATGCCATCTCGCACTCACCAGGAGGATGATGTGGACTTAGCCCAACGTTGGCGAAGCACGTCTCGGTCGGTGTCGTCACTGTCGGCCGTGAGCTCTTCGTCTTCTTCTCGCGCGAGTTCGCGCTGGGATTGGGACTACCGATGCGTGAACCGGAGTCCCGTGACGCACGCTAACCACCCACCGACGCCAATGACGACTCTCGCGCCGCTACGTCTGCGCCCCAACGTGTTGTCCTCTGTTCTACTGCCGCCGCCAAGAGTCTCGCTCAACAATCCTCGTCAAAAGCTTGCTTTTGTGCTAAATCACGACCCTGATTTACTCGACGGAGCGTGTAAAACGATTGTGACACCGACGAGAGAGAGTGATTTACCATCGAAGAGACCAACCCAAGACCGTCAGATGGATGTACTTCCACCACTTCGTGCTTTGCCAGGGTCCACCCACAAGCAACATGCTGCTCGGTCAGCCTCGCCGCTGAGTCCTTCCGTGGTTCCACCTCCGCTCGACTGGTTACAAGACGAGAGTATGGAGGAGGCCAAGAACCAAGAGGCGCCATGCTCAAACCGCACACCGCAGCAGCAACAACAACAAGAAGCAGCATCGGCAAGTTCGAGTAAAAAGCCCAAGAAGAAGCGCATTCGAAAGCCTCGTTACTGCAAACACGAAGGTTGCACCAAGTACGTCGTCGACCGTGGCCTGTGCATTCGCCATGGGGTAAGTCTCCGTCTCACCGCCGGGGTCCTGGGTTTATTGCTGGTATCACAAAGCACCTGACATCATTTGCTTTGATGTTTCGTTTAGGGAGGCAAGCGCTGCTACATTGAAGACTGTGGTTGTCGAGCGCAGAACCATGGCCTGTGTTGGAAGCATGGAGGTTACACCATGTGCACATTTGAAGGCTGCAAGAAGCGCGCCAAATCCCGAGGCATGTGTTGGGCTCACGGCGGCGGCACCAAATGCAAACTGGAAGGATGCAACACCATCGCGGTGTCAAGAGGACGGTGTTGGGCACACGGTGGAGGCAAACGCTGTCTCGTTGTGGGTTGTGAGAAGCCAGCTTATCGAAAGCAAGACGATCTCTGTGCGCAGCACTTTCATGAACAGCAGGTTACTGATGATGATGGCTCTAGCCATAGTCCATAAACTTCATCAAGCAAAGTGTGTTAATGTCTGAGGGTGCAATCCTGCAGCTGCAATGCCTGGTGACTGGATCGACACTGAAGCCATGCACAACAGACAATTGCACTGCACAACTGCAATGGCTTTCCAGTGTCACCAGGATGCTTGGCTGCGACATTTGGTCAAACAGCCAACTTTGGTTGCGCTTGTGGCTGCCCTTGACCATCATCCGCTGGAAAGACGGGCCATTGGGAGTTCCAATAGACTTGAGCAAGAAAGACGCAGCCGCGACACTGCGCTGTTTGGGGTTTCCCTTTGAAGAGGTTCCTTTAGTCAGATGAATACTGACTGATTGGGTTGTAGGGCCGTCACCGTCACCGTCACCGTCCCGGCGCAGATTCTGACGGTCGGTGGCTTCATGCTTGATCAACTCCAGCAGCTCAACGTGGGTTGGGGGGGAGAGGGAGGACTTTTGCGGCTCAGATCATTTTGACTTGGAATTTCTATGTGAAGACGGGCTTTGGGACAGACGAGTGGTTATGACGAAGGGGGGCGGCAAGGGCAAGGCAGGAGCGATTCGTGAGTGGGATATGAGTGCTCTGCACCCCCAGTCGGCCAGAGGCAGAGCAGTCGTCGAGTTCAAAGAACGGAGCCAAGCTTGTGCTGCTGAATGCTCAGTTTCCGATTGGCGCCCGCAAAGGAATCACACTACACAACCCGCTGGCCGTCCAACCGACTCACGCAACTTAGCTCAACTCAGCTCAACTCGACTCATCTCAGTCGACCAGCTCATGGATTTCCGATATGCACAGCGTAGCGGCGGCGCCAATGCTCCCAGTCGCTTTCAGAGCACAAGTGAACGCTTGTTGGGCATCACTCCGCAAGAAGTCTGGGCCGTATGTCTCAATCCTCGCGCGCTGCAACGGGTCGCGCCGCACATTCTGTCGCGGTACGACACGCCCATGCAAACGTTCCCAGCATCCACTACGACTTCCACCAATGGTGGTAATCAATGTGCCACGAGCAACACTGCTGCTGCGCCTGCTGTTGGTGAAGCGGACGGGCTCCGTGCTTCTGAAAATGCTCAGTGCGCTGCATTGAATGACACGCAGATTTCGCCGTTGTGGCTCACTCCTCAGCAGCGGCAGCAGCCACGACGGCAGTATCAGCAATATGATCAGCAAAATCTGCAGCATCGACCGCAACACCGACGACTACAGCCACAGCCACAGCAGCAGGAACAGCAGCAGGAACAGCAGCAGTGTGTTGAGATTCCAATCCATAGAGTTTCGCAACCTCCTTCTGCCAAGATGCGACTGAATTTCGTGCTTAACGACGACGACGAAGGCCAATTGCACCAGGAAGAGCATGAAAACGAAGAAACCGAAGAAGAAGAAGAACGAGTTCATCAGCAAAACTTTTTCCAGCAATTTCATGTCCAGACACAGAGTTGCCGCCAAGATTTCGTCGTAAGCTCCACGTCACGAGTTCCTACACCAGTGATAGCTCGCCACTCGGTGTCAACTCAGAAAACTGGAACGGTCGTGCCACGACTCTCTTCGTCGCCGCGTTCTCGTGAGGAAAGCCGTCAATCCTGCAAGAGACGGCGGTACCAGTGAATGGACAAAGACAGCACCAAGGACAACAACACCAACAACTCCAACGAGTTAATGAGCGGTGGTCAAGCGATGGGATCGACAACAGTCTGTTTTTATGTCCCTTCGTTCTCCGCGTTGCTCCAATCTGGCAACGACGAGAAGGCAAAATCAGCGACCAAACGAGCGAAGATGCTTGCGCTTCGACTCTGACTCTGCGTTTGCTGGCTCGATGGTTGAGGACAAGCGGGCAGACAAAAGCACAGGAAAGAGCTCTCCTTGCTCCATTTGACAGGAAACCTTATAGTTGCCGGTGTGTATCGCAACAGAGAATTCACTTTGTTTCCAAGGCAACTGCACCATTTCTTGATAGACTTGCATTCACACGCAGAGCCACAAAGAGCAAAACGCCGCTCAGGTGTCAAGATGTGAACTTTCGCTTGTTGATGGCGTCATCGAGGACAAGAGCGGAACACCAACTGACGCTGCTCGGTTGGGTTGGGTGAGGTTGAGCCAGCGGATGGGTAGTGATTACCATCGTGCATAGACGTTGAGTACGATTACGATGCCTCTGCTCCGGTTGGCTACTTGTCATCAATCAGTTGTTTCGCTCGGTGGTGGTGGAACACCGGAGTCAAATCCCGTGTTGTTGTTGGCGTGAGTTCCATGACGTGCTCCCAGGACTTCAATCCATTGCTATCTGTGGTGAACAGTGGAAAATCGACGACCGCTACGCACTTGGCAAATATGTGGGCACTAGAGAATTCCTCAGGGAAGGGAATCAACATGAGCGCGTTGGCTTTCGATTGATACAGAACTGTTAACACCACCGCTTCATGTTGCAGCAGCAACTTGCACGTCAAAAGATCGTTTGTCCGTGACGTCGGAATGTTGCGAGAGGCTAGACGTGAAGAGCCAGAAGGGACGCACGCGGTGCGTACCGAGACAAAAAGCAACAAAGAATACGCCGGCAAAATGCGCACGTGACGATTGCCACAACGTCATGCGAGTCCTCATAGGACACACCCTCAGGACTCGCATGACGTGGTGGGTGTCCCATGGGTTTGTAAACGCACCCCAGCACCGCAATAGACCCAACAAAGCGCAGCCCGGGAACCTTTTTTTGGAACACCGAAGGCTTCGACGGCGATGGGACGGGGCCAGCCAAAGGCAAAACGTTCAGCTCGGGCGCTGCTCCCTGCCAATCACAACCCAGGCGCGAGAGCTTTTCCTCAAGAGCCGTTTAATAGCGAAACCGTCACCTACAGTCAGGTTCCTCGCCGGGCTGTTTCTCTGTTACAAAGTGTTCCTTGTCTCGTGGAAGCGTTAAATAAACTTGCGATCACTATCCAGCGGTACACACAGCAAAGTGTAGTTCTTAGCAGCAAAACCGTCGTCTGTACGGGTACAATAGTGGCTTTTCTGGGGTCCCCCCCCCCACCCATCTCCCACCGCTTCTACCGCGTGTACAGCTCAACACCACGAAGAGTGGCAGTAGGGAAGGGGGGGGGGGTCTCCTTGGTACTTGCTTGCTCTTCTCTTCTTCTCTTTGTTGCTGTGTTTCTCTCCACGCTCCGCTTCACAAGTAGGTTGATCGATCACACCTCGACTTTCTCCGACCAGCTGCAACCAAGAAACAAAGCATGAGTCGACTCGACTGGCTGGAAGCCCGCCGTCGGCGACCTCCCGGTGACCTTGACGACAACGACAACAAGGAGGAAGATGACTATGACTACTCGGAAGAGGATACTATTAGGGCTCCGTCTCTGGCGCTTTCGTCGACTCAGCTGCTGCAGGCTTCCACTACCAGAAGAAGAATAAGCTCCATCGCTAGACACAACGTCACCTACGATGCTCCAACAGACCATCCTGGGCCTGCCCAAGTGCCAATGCCAATGCCGATGTCCATGTCGATGTCCATGTTGATGCCAACGCGAAGCTCCATACCTGTGTCTGTGGCCAGCACACCACCGATGCGCGCGCCGATTGTCAGTGTTGGCAGTGCCCCGCAACGACGAAGACGAATCCATCACCATCGAGCATTGCCGCGACACAGTGCACGATCAACATTCGTCCAGATCACCCCACCTAGCCTTCGACAGCATGTGACGACCACCGCAAGCCTCTCCAGACGGACAGCGACAGCACGATCGTCACCGCCACGACCACCGTCATCTTCTGCTTGTGTGCTTCCACGAGGTCCAGCCAGTATCACCGCGGCGTCGTCAGCGTCGTCATCGCCTTCGTCCCAGACTTCGTCGTCTTCGGCTTCACGGATATCCATCAGCTTTTTGCTCAATGACACCGGCACCGCCAGTAGCAGTGACGACGCGCCGCGCGTGCCGCCGTGTGTAGTCAAGTACCCAGAAGATATGGAAACGGATCTCGAGCCGGAGCCGTTGCTCCAGGAACAGCAGCAGATCCAGGGCAACGCCACCATCAGAAGCAGTGCTACAGAGTGTCAACGTGACGATCCGCACCAGACCATTCGTTGCAATCCTCAAAAGCAGCCCGCCACGACCGCCGCAAATTCGCCCCAAAGAGAGTTGTGCCAACAACCAGATTGCTCTCGTCATGCGCTGGACAATGGCAAGTGCTCGCGACACGGAGTATGGTGCCATTTCAGTTGTTTGAGCCCATTTGCGAGCTGGTGCGGGAACAATCGTTGTGCAGAAATCACTGACAGTTGTTGTTGTCCCCAGGGAGGCAAGCGATGTCGCATCGACGCCTGCGAGTGCCGCGCCCAGTACCATGGTTTGTGCTGGAAACACGGTGAGCTGCTCGGTGGTGGATGGTTGGAGGGACCAATGGTGGGGTGAACCCCCCATCAACACTCTGTATCTCACCTCTATGGTGTGTGTGGCTCGCTTTCTCGGCTTTCCTTCTCAGCCTGGAGAGCTATTCTTGACACAACTCACCTCGTGCGTTGGTTGCTGTGTCTGTCTTTGATCAGGTGGTTACACCATGTGCACGGTGCGCGGCTGTGACAAGCGCGCCAAGTCGCGTGGCATGTGCTGGGGCCATGGCGGCGGCACCAAATGCAAACGGGACAATTGCAACACCATTGCCGTCTCCAGAGGACTCTGCTGGGCCCACGGCGGCGGTGAGATCGACTCTTTGTTTTTGCCCAAGGTCAGGAATGAACTCTTGCTGACGTGGAATGGATGACTCGCAGGCAAACGCTGTCTGGTGCAAAACTGCTCGCGTCCGGGCAGCAGCAAATACGGCGATCTTTGCGTTGAACACTCCCGCCAGAGCCAGTGAAACGCCAATCGAGCGAAATGGACCGATTGAAGTGCAGCACGCAGTGATGGCCAATGGATCTTGGGAGTGTTACTGCTGCTGCTGTCTTGTGGAGAGAGCGGCCTTTCTTCGGGTGTCCACGGCTTTTCTTGAGCTCAATTGTGTATGCAACTTGTATGATTACTTTTCGTATGGCAGCGTGCGTGGCCTCTTGAGAGTAAAACAAACAAACGAGAGAAACCCCCGTGGCGGGAGCAACAAGAACAAAGCAGCAGCAATGCTGTTTTTTCGCAACGTGCAGAAGAAAATGGATTTCCTTGGAGGTTGTTGGTTGCTGTTGGTGTTGGCGTCTTCATGGTGGGTTGCATGCACACCACTCGACACTATTGTATGCCCCGTTCCGATACTTTTCTTTGTGTAGCGATTCGTTGAAATTCGCAAAAGCCGATTGCTGATTGGTTGAAATTAGCTTGGGACGAGGCGATAGGATACTTGGGACGGGACGATACGAAGAGACTTGATAGGAAGGACGCAAAAAGCAGGATGACATTGACTGAGAGATCGATGGCCTGAGTGCCATCGCCTTTACACAATCTAGTTGCTAAAGGTTTTATGTTCGTATCTTCTCCATGAATCCAGGTGCACACCCACCAATTTGTGGGACCTTAGCTTGGTGGCCACATTCATGGCCAACTGCACCTGGATTCATGGGTGCAACTGCATCCAACTGCAACACTCCCCCTCAGCTGCGTAAAACTCTCTATAATATGCAGATCTCATATTTGTTCTCTCTGGAAAACTCCGCCGTGATGGTGAGGGTAAAAACCAACGAATGAACTACGTATTCACTAAGCATGAGTGTCCACAATACCCAGTTGCTGCATTAATTTGGAATGCAAAGTACTTCCAAGGCTCTTGGTGAACAGATATGCCAGGTTAGAGTTGATGCGATTGATCTGACATCAATTTTTTTCTTGTTCAGTTTATGAGTGAAGAAGAACTTTGGATCAATGTGTTTGCTTCGGCCACCCTTGATGTAGCCCTGCTGAACATGGGCGATACATGCTCTGTTATCTTCGAAGATTCGAGTTGGAGCAAACTTCTCTTGAACGCCAAGAACTCTCCTAGACCCGAAACCACACACTTTCCTTGGCAGCTTCAAATAACGCAATTAGCTCAGCATGGTTTGTTGAAGTGGCCACAAGTGATTGCTACGTTGACCTCCATGCAATGGTTCCCCCTACCATCATGAAGACATACCCGGTTTGTAGTATGATAGGTATCCTGCGTCGGCATAACCGACCAGGTCGTCAGTTCCAAACTGACTTGGTACTCTATCTTTCGATAAGATAATCCATAATACTTCGTACCAGCAAGGTAGCGAAGGACTTGTTTGATACCAGTCTGTCGTGTAGCCAGCAAGGACTCAGCACCAAACTTGCCAACCGACAAGCAGAGATCGAGTTTAGCGAGAAACTACAACAACTGAACACGCTTCCTCAGTTGGTATACTC
>JAMFLO010000470.1:0-24530 GCA_027475765.1 Paralagenidium karlingii
TTACGATGGATTGAGGTGCCGACCGTGGTGTTTGTGTTTGTTCAAGACATGCACCAGGTACAGAAAGTGATTCTGGCCAAGCGCAAAGAGGTGTTGGACCACCCTCGGCGTTTGGCAACTCGATCGATGAATCGGTTGTCCACCATCATTCTATGAAGAAGTGGAGATCAACTTGATCTCCATCCCAATGATTTGAATTCCTCAAAATTATTTGAGGAATTCCTTACCCAACGCGCAGAAGACCGCAATCAGAATCTGCTAGAGGCATCAATCACAATGATCTCCTCGTTTCGAGGCAGCCGGCAGCAAATTAGGATTGACAAAGTAGAGGCTGGAGATGGATTGTGTGCACTGTTGTCCTCTCCTTATCTATGCACCCTTGTGGTCTAGGAGTATGTTTCCCAAGGAATCGTAATGAAAGTACTCACTTAACAGACAGCCCTTCTCTGGCTCTTTGGCTGAGGTGTGGAAGGCTCCGTACAAGCAGTCGGTGAGCATAGAAGTATGTTGTAGCAGGAGAAATCGAAACACACAAAAGCTGCGGGACACCAAGCAGTTCGTGAAGCAAAACAACAAGACAAGCGGTCTCCTTGTTCACTCCCAGACAATTGGTCTTGTTGGGACCTGCACAGGAGAGTAGACAACGACTTTGGAGCAAAGTCGTGGACTTTTGACACGTTGATGGTCAACCCACTGCAATGAAAGTCTGGTTCAGGACGGAAGAAAGGTCTAAAGCTCGTGAATATCTTGCATCTATGTGGCTGGCTGGCCAGGCTAAAGTCAAATGTCGTTCGTTGCACCTGGCTTGAACATCTCTGCAGTTCGCACAAGCAGCAAAGTCCCATTTGATGCCCAACAACTCTGGATGCAAAGACGCATCGCTACGGCTCGTGTGGCTCTAGAGATCCACTGGTGGCTGCTCCCAACTGGCCACGACCATTCTTCCGTCGCCAAGTCTCTGGTTAATCCGTCGTCTTTGCGGAATGTACGCCGCTTCGTATAGCAAACAACCATGCAACGTAGAAAGGCATCTGGAACATTGAGCAATCACGGCGACAATCTTTGCGATGGACTTGACCCAACACCAAGTCTACACGATTGCTTTTTGGCTCTTTTTTTCTACCAATGAACCCAACCAACATGATTTGCGCATGGGTTGAATGCGTGGGTTTCGACTGCATATGCCAACCCAACTGACGATCCCAACTCGTGACGTAGTGGCGGTTTTTATCAAGTGTTAGAGTTCTCTTTCTGATGGAACTGTTAGCAATTGGCGAAGGATCACCATATTCATTTTCACAAGGTATGGGGTTCTGCGGACAGATCGCCCACCGATAGGCTGGCCACCGATCGATGGATGAATGGAAAGGATGTCCGTTCGATCGTCGCGTGTCTGCTTCATTGTTCAAATCGCCGTCAAGTGCTCACAGCAAAACCATTTATCACCCGCCACCTGCCACCTGCCTCCTGCCACCGACACCGACAGCACCTCGCGTAATAGTCAATAACACTCGACTACCATGAGTACCAACTACGAAGTCCAGTTCGATCTGCCGCGGGCCAAGCGTTCTGCCATGCTTCTCAGTAGTGTGTTTGTGGTTCGAGTGCTGGTGTTGGTTCTGTATTTTGCGATTGCGTATGACCTGCTCGTGGAGGAAGAGACCGACTACTCGTCCCGTTTCACTGTGGGCTCGCGCGCCACGGATCCGCCGAAAACTACCAAAACGGTCAATTGGTCCATGGTGTCCTTCATCGTGTTGACGGTTGCCATGGGCGCGTTCATGTATTGGCGTCAATGGTCGTATGCCACAGCTCAGGAATGCACCATCACGCCTGTGGACGTGCAAGTCACGTTGATGGGCACGTGCGCACCGTATTCCAAGAGCATCGCATATAACCAGATCCGCGAAGTCCAGATCAACCAGTCGTCGTGTGGCTTGGGCGGTTCCTCGCTTGTCATTGACGACGGCACGTACCAATGGGTGTCGCAAGAACGCACCACGAAGTACCAAGACCACACGACGACAACGACTCGATACCGTTGCATCCCGACTGTTGTCTTCATGCACATGAAAGACATGGAGTACGTCAAACAACTCATTGAACAGCGACAGCATGCAGCTTTGAATGCTGCCGTTTAACCGCTCGATGGGCGACACAAGACCTAGCGTATCTGCATGTTTGTTGATCTCGAACCGCAAGTAGAGTTACACCACCTCAAGGTCATAGAGGGACTCCACGCGTCACGACTGCTATCACTAGGGTTACTCCACGATCCACGAAAGCCGTCGAGCCTCTATTTTCGAATTATCTAGCCAGTGCATCTGTACCCGTCTGCTTCGAAGGGCACAATTGCATTTCACGGCTTGAACGAGACTCTTGGATGGTGACTAAGCCTTTTTGTTGTTGGAATCTTGCGCTCCTTCTTATGTTGCAGCATCACAGCCGTCGTCACGGACGGTTGTGATGCTGCAACATATTTCCCACCTACATCAATGCTTTCGATCGAACAAGCGAGTAGAAACGGCCGACAAATCCTCTCCACCATTCATAAAGGTCTTTACTTCCTCGATATCAAACAGTTGTTGGAAGTGGTCCAGCTTTGAAGTGGCGTTCAATTGCGCAAGGAAGGTCAAGAAGCAACGTTGGTTGCACCCTGGATCGTTCTCATCACCTCGTTGTGATCAAACGTTATGAAAGCTCTTGTGGCGGTTCTCAAGGGCCAAATGGTGAGAAGTCTCGGGTGTGATAGATGAATGAAAAGAAACAAGAAACAGAACACCTCCAGACCACGCTGGGCACGACAATCACTTGGACAACATTTTCCAACTCGGATTCAAATGACACTTTGACAATGGAGAAGCAAAACAACTCGTTCACATGGACCCACTGAAGCTATCGAGCATCCAATCCAATGGGGAACGCTTCTTTTTGGGCTGTGCTGGTGGTTTGGCTTGCGACTGCAACTTGGGGAGTTCCTTTGTGGCTGGTTGCATGGGCTTTTTGGACTCTTTGCTCAATGAAGAGCAAGTCGTCGCTTGCGTCTGCTTTGGCTGTTGTTTGGCAGGCTTCATGGTGTAGTAGTTTGGAGAGCGACGCAGTTTGTAGTGCTGTAGCTGGTAAAAACGAGAATGGCAACGGCGAGTTTAGAAGAGTTGGTTTGGAAATGCCACGACGCCACAAAGATCTTGAAGAAACAAAATGGACAGAGTCCCACAGCTCACCATGTGTAGCCAGTCAAGAGAAGATCCAAGCGATTCTTTCGAGAAGAGTACTACGTGTTGTGTACTCGCACCCTTTCGTTGCAACTGCAGAGGAGGAACGGTGTGCGTTGGTTCATGGACAACGACGTTTGGGTCATCCGTGTCTTTGATTTCTTTGTGGTGGTCAACTTGCACGAGGACACTGCAACCAATCGCCTGGTCAGGAGTCCTGACCAAGGAGTCCGACTGCTTGGTCACGGCTCTCTGTCAAGAGCAGAGCCATCGCATCTGATTCGGTGATGCGTTGGGAGGTGGACTGTCGGAACAAGTGACTCTGTGATTGATCTCTAGTAGCATCGGAATGGTGGGTGTGTCCAACGCTTCGTGGTGTCCAATTCCTTGGTGACAGCCTACACCCGCGTCTGGTGACTACATAGCATTGTGGCGTCTGATCGTTTTATGTGTGGTTGTAGCACAGTTTGTACTATCCAAGAACAGCAGGAGCTTGTGGACAGGTTGGACTGACGTCATGGCGTTGCAAACCACTTGACTCCAGCTTCTTGGGGCATTTGATGGCGAATGGACCATTGGATGGAGGATGACAAAGACGCTTTTGTTTTCTGCCAACAGATAGATCATGTGGTGATCAAGTCGGAACAGACGAACGTGGGCAAAGAGGGGGCTCCCTAATGCTGCACATGAAGCGACACCGCGACATGTCCATTCCTTCCCTCGAAGGTAATCAAGCAGTGGTGGGTTTGGGATTCAAAAACAGACACACATAGCGCATTCCCAGTAAACGAGCTTCCTAATCTCTCTACTCAACGGTTGGAAAGGCCTTTTGTTCACACGCGACATTGCGGTTGGCACTGCGCTGGCTGCGGATCTGGAGTCGCATCCTGTACTGCGACCACCATTTGATGCTGGGGCTGCTGGCAACAGCAAAAGTCGCGTCTCGCCAGGATCAGTTCACGCAATTGAGGCGCATTGCGGATCGCTTGGATACACAACACGGGTCGCTCGCGTTGACTGCGCGGTGCGTGTGGATCCGACGAACCAGAATGTACCACCAACGTCGAGAGATCAAACTGGCGCTCAAGAAAGCTCTGGCTGATGGTGACTTCCTGCACTTGGCGCAGCTCAAAGCGTTTGGCGATTCGGTGCTGGCGGCCCTTGCGCGCCACGATTTGCGTGGTGGTGATGGTGCATTTTCTCTGAGACGAAGAGAACGTACTGAAGGCCAACGCGAGTGTGAGAATCAAAAAGCCCATAAACACCCACCCGACCGACGCCAGATCCATGCCGCACGCGATGGCCACGATCACAAAGACGCCAAAAGGAAAGCACACGGGCCACGTCAAAGCATGCACCAGGCGGATCAACGAGCCATGCAGTGTATCAAACTCCACTTCGACATCTTCGACGCGAGGGCCAATGGTGGCGGGTGGGTTCACTGTCGGGGTGACCGGCATGGCGTTGGCCAGCATCGGTTCCGTGAGCGTCGACGACTTGGAAATCTCCATGACGGGTGTCACAAATGGCAATGGGACGAATCTGTCAACTGTGCGCCCTCTTTGACACCAAACACCGAATGAGGTCCATGCACAAAAGAGAGCTTTGATGGGTTGGAAGAGTGTCCTACGCTGGGAAAATGCAGTCAGTTTCAAGCCAGTTGTGACCACGTCGTTTGGAAGGAATCCTATCCAAAGCCAGAGTCATACTCCTTTACACAGGTCCATTCTCCGTCTTTCTGCAGGATCTTCGCAATCCGATTTGAAGAGGGTATTAATTTTGACGATGTACATGGAATGATGCACACGACACTTTCTCTCTCTCTGGGGTCCAGAGAGGATGAAGAGTTCAAACGTTCAAGAGCACTTCAAGAAGCCTGTGGACAAGGAACTGGTGGTCCGAGTCCAGCGTTCTCAACCGCGTTGCGACGCTCCAGTGTCGTGCATTTGGCTGAGTTGGACACCCAAGTGCCATCCAAAGTGAAGTGGTTTGACCGAGTGTTGCCACCTGACGACGAGCTCGCAACCTCCACACGGCTTCAGCTTTGGATCCCTTCATGCTGCCATGAGATGCGTTGGAAACAAGAAATACACAAGCAAAACCACACCATCAGAGCCATTTCTGATGGTCCATTTCCCCCGTGAGGTGCATCGCTGAGTCTCGCCACGCAATGGATCACTCGACAGACAAGGCAGGGAATCAAGCACCACCAAGTCATCCGACCCAGCATGTAACACACAACAAAGCCGGTCATCGACTCTTGCGAGCGAATTTACTGCTCTGGTAGCATTCCAACACGGAGCGTTTCTTCCTCAGACATAGCCTGGAGATTATCTCCTTTCGTTTCCACTTGTTCTGTTCCATCGGTCTTGAAAACATGCTCAAACCCACATCCGAATGCTTGTGCCTCTTCGGGCTTGACTTGTTGCTGTATGATCTGGCAGATCGAATGAGCTAATGCACAAATGATCCACCCAGCCAAGTCTTCTTGCTTGGGTTTGCACCGAGCTTGAGAGATCCAGTTGAGCAGCGCCAAGACCCAGCAGCTTTGTCAAAAGAGCAAAGATCACGTTCCAACTGGACACGATGTTGTTCAGTTTAGGTGGGGTGGAGTTCAGTGAGGTGAAAGTCGTTCAGAAAGAGTGACGAACAACAGCTGCTTTCCTGCATAAGCGATATGCGCCTCAAGCAAGGTTATGATGGGTGGAAACGCTCCTTGTGGTTCCTGTAAGTTGTGTCGCTTTGAAAAGCAATGGAGCAGGAACACAAGGATGGTGGTGATGCATCCAATGGCGTTCAATCTACAGCTTTGGCTCGATGTCTTTTACATCTCGTCCACTAGAGTCCACGACCATGAACGCTGATCGATTTGATTCAGAGAACTCTTGTGTGGACCCTTGTCTCGGATCGCCGGAGACGGTACGCTCTGCGATGTTCGAGGTCCGGCCTCGCTGCTTTGCGTTCCTCTCTCGCCTCTTGGAATCTCGCATCAGCTACGTCACGCTCTTGAATGAAGCACGACACGTTCGGATCGCCCTGGTTGTTCATAGTGTTTTTGTTTGCACTCGTCCACGCGACGGTGGGTTGTTTCAACACGCTTCCTCTCTTCTTCTTCCACTGGCTCAATCGCATCTTTGATTTACTGCTGATGGATCCATCTCTTCTTCGGAGATGGATCCGATGGCTTATGTCTCTTCCCATCACTTCCTGTCGGACATTTGCAAATGACCATTTGCCCAATGAGCGAATGAACATCTCGGGTGTTTTTGGTGATTGCAACAAGGACCTGAGCCTGAATCTCGCCATCGAAGAGCGTCGCGCGACACTGGTGAAGAAAAAAACTT
Organism: Paralagenidium karlingii; assembly: GCA_027475765.1. Taxonomy (NCBI): domain Eukaryota; phylum Oomycota; class Peronosporomycetes; genus Paralagenidium; species Paralagenidium karlingii. The sequence goes on from JAMFLO010000470.1 coordinate 6,560, forward strand.
GATGTTGCAGGCGGGGAGCACAAGTTTTTTCTTTGTGGGAAGCCCACTGTCGTTGTCGTCGAATGGGCTCCGATCCGCGTTCGTGGAATCAAGGAGGACACGATGCGATTTGCAGGGACACGAACATTGGGCAGCTGTTTTACCGACTGGCTTACGCGACTGAAAGGAATGATCGACATTCTACAGGTAGAACTCGTGTTGGTGGTGGTGGTGCTTCCGTTGGAAGTAACGTACCTGACCCTGGAGGAAAGGTGCGCAAAACAACCCATGCGTACCTTTGTCCAAGCTTCTTGCCTGGAGTGTTGTGTGTCGAGTCTCTTTCCGTCTGCTGGATGTGCAGGATGTCGAGAGTCCCTCAAGGCATTGTCGGTGGAATATGCCATTGGCACCTGGAGCATTGCTGCTAGTATTGTCGATGTTCGGGCAAGAAGTGCCAGACCGCGACAGACAGCAGATTTGGTTAGAATACCGTGTTTGACGAACACCCACGCACCAAGCGTTGAACGAAGACTTGATGGGTTGTTATGGCAGCCAAAACAGGTATCTCACCACAGACACCACGACATTCAAAACAATTCTCCAGCAAAAAAGCGAGATGACTATCTTACTTCTTCTTGTTGTTTGGGAGCTGCATTGACTGGGCTGTTCAGACATCTTCACTTGGTGCGCTTGGATCCAGCACTTTGGGCGGTGGTAACTCCACTGCCTGGTGGTCGTGCTGGGAAGTCTCCATTTCCGCGATTTGTGCTCTCAATTGCTGCATCTCAAGCGCCGAATGGGATTGTTCCAGTTCCTGAAGCCGGCGTTTCAAGGCTGAAAGCTCTTGAGCGGGAGGCTTGTGGTTGTCTTCGCTCTGTTCGGCATTGGGTGTTTGTTGCACCGCGATAGCTACCGAACTCGGCGCGGCCTCCACGGGCTCTGCCACTGGAATCATCACCTGCAGCTGCTGGGACTGCTCCAGTCTCTGCAACGCATGGTCGCGTCGAGACAGTATGAGTTTGCGAATGGATTCCGCATCTTTGACAGCTTCCAGCTTGATGACTGGCACTTCGTCCTGGTTGTCAGCGCCGGCGTGGATGACCAGCGACGCGAGTTGCTCTTGGCCGCGCTGCTTGGCGCGCCGATCCAGACACGCGTAGTAACTGACCGTGACGTCCTGTACATCGATGAGTGCGACCCGGTGGGCCACTTTGTACATGCGATCGCCCCGCAACACGATCTGGGACGGCGAGATGGAGCATCTCTGGTGGCGGTGGTGGCGGTACACTCTGGCGGCGATGCTGATCAGCGCGATGCTAAAGCCGAAAAACACCCACGCGATGGTGGTGGCGTCAATCGAACAGGACAACGCGACGATCAAGAAGATGACAAATGGGAAGCCAATGCCCCAGCCGGCCACATGCACCAGACGAAACAGAATGCCGCGAGAGAGATCGAACTGCACTTGGACCGTCGCATTTTCGTCGGGGTCGTCCAGCAACGCCGTGGAAAACATCCTAAGCAGGCTGTGACAGCCTTTCAAGCCAAGCACACGACGTCGGTTGGTCAGAGAGCACCACTGCGCGCACAACAACCAACAAGACAACCTACCACGACCGAGATCCGTGGAAAGACTCAGGTGGTACTACTCTACCTTGGGACAGACAGTTTCTCAGGGAGAATGATTGTCGTTACCCACACACATTGCCATGAAGCCCTCCCTTGGCAGGAAGCCCTTGGCAGGAAGCCCTTGGCAGGAAGCCCTTGGGAGGAAGCCCTTGGGAGGAGGACTTCTCATATGGGAATGGAAAAGATGAGCAACCAATGGATTTCACATTTCCTTGGTGTTTGCTGTTGGCGTTTTGGCACCACTTGGGTTCTTTGGTGAGAAGGAACCGTAAGAAAAACTGTCAGCTGTGGGATTTGAACCCACGCGTACGAATACATTACGACCTGAACGTAACCCCTTAGACCACTCGGGCAAACTGACTTGCGCATGCCGCGAAAACACTGGGCTGCTATTCACCTTGCAAGATATCCGTCCCTTCCTGGTTTGGATCCCCCAGGGCACCACACCATGCGCACTGCTATATTAATCTAGATTTTCGATGAAGTTGAAAGAATCACAATCACATTGCAATCGTAATCCTATATTATGTAAATGGAAGTCAAAAGGCGAAGGGAGTCAATAGGCTATTTAATACATATGTTGCATTGCAATAGGGTATATTAAGTCAGTTTGCCCGAGTGGTCTAAGGGGTTACGTTCAGGTCGTAATGTATTCGTACGCGTGGGTTCAAATCCCACAGCTGACAGTTTTTCATGATCACCTCCTGCTTGAAGATCACCTATGTTCTCTCGTATAGAGGAATGCTGGTTCTTGTAGAGAGAGGTCTTCAGTGGAAGAGCAAACTGAAATAGCGACCAAATATGAATCGAAGAGGTGCGGTGTCATCCAATGTGCAGATTTTCGATGGTGCTTGTGGATAGCAATGGCGCTCACTTTGGTCTGGTGATGTGGTAGCCTATTTATGTTGCAGTGCCCTCGCGGTCTCGGGCTTTTTGTTTCTGGTACACGTGCTCTTGGTCTGTTGGTGACCTGCTCTGGGTCGCTCACCATCGCCTCTTGTATGCTCGGCGCGCTCTGTCTCCTTGTGTCTCTTGCTGGTTGAAATATATAGATCATCCTTGGCATAGTCATCGAGCTTCAACCAAAGTACATCTCAGGACTTGAACGTCCCCACGCGCACGCGTCCGCCGTTGCATGCTTTGAAGCAGGTGCGTGGTTGATGACATCTTTGTGTTCACTGTATCCTCTCATTGGTGCTTGAGTTGGTGCTAACATTGTCAATGGTGTTTGACTGGGAATTGCAAACCAGCGGTGGGATACGGTCTCGTGTTTGGATTGTTGTTCCTGGCCTGGCATCGCTCCAAGCAACGCGCTACGTTGGCAAATCACAAGCCTATCAAACTCCGCGACACTTTCCGTGACAAAATCTCCGCCATTGACGACGATGAAGAAGAAGAAAACGAAGAATCGCCTTTGGCCGTGCAAGTCCTGGTGGACAAGCAGCCATTCGGCGTCCAATGACGTCAGTGGGACAGGGCGATTGGGTGTAGGAATTGGCGTCACAACCGTTTTTGTGTTTGAATGTGAATCGCGAGAAAGCAAGAAGAAGAAGAAGAAGAAGCCAACTACAAGCCAAGTCAAAATTACTAGCTCTCTCTCTCTCTCTCTCTCTCTCTCTCTCGTGGTGGTGATGTTTTTTGTTCCATTGTAGATAGTTGTCCATTTTTCCGATCGACCATGTTGAAATGAAAATGCCTTCCCTAACCGTTATTTTTCCATGAGAATCATGCAGTTAAATGTTGGAACACATGCTCTCTCTCAACTTTTTTACACTGAGTTCGTACTTAATCAAACCAACCAAACGGCAAGCAAACCAAAAAGAGCCGCAACCAGGTGGTGTGGGCTTTAGAGTGCGGTGGCGCTCGACACGCAATTGGTCGACGGGTCCTCTTCTGCAATCACTGGCACCACAAATGGCTTCATCTTCGACTTCGCAGTCGTCTCAGCCGTCCACGCTTCCGGCCGTGATCCCCATTCGTCCGCACGCATCCTCGGTCTCGTCGAACTCGTCCAATTCCTCCTCGGCCTCGACTTCCTCCAGTGGCTTGGAGGCCAAAAGCATTCTCTCCTGTTACCAGTGTGGATGCCTCATTCGCTTCAAGCAGTATGGAGCCGAAGCCCAGACGATTCTCGGTATGCATTTTCTTTCTTTCTCTTTGTTACTAGTGGGTCGATTCCTTGGGGTTTCTCACTTGGTCGGCTCTGTGGAGGCAGATCTCGATGGCTTTCGGGCACGCATGGGACTGGAGAGAGTGATCGTTCCGTCCATTTCTTCGTGTTCATCATCCGCTTCTTCTTCCAGTGTGCCGGTGTCACCCAATGCAAGCGACTCGGGTCTGTCGAGTCTTGGACAGCCGGTGATCAACGAGATTGCGTGGGAGCAACAGTATTTCGGCGATGACCACACCTGGTAGTTTGACTAAAAATGATTTGTCGTCTGGATCTCCATCGTCGTGGCAGAGCCGTCAAATGACCAAAAGAGCAGAAACTGACGATGGTTTGTTTGTTTGGGACCGTATGAACAGGAGCCGTGCGCATGCAAATCAGATGGGAGTTGAAGCCTTCCAAAGTTGCAATCGTCGCGCATGTGGCGACCGCATTGAACAGATCCTTCCGAGCCGAGCGAATGGTCGACAGATTGTATGGGTGTCGGATTGGGAAGTGGATCGAAGCTTTGGAAGTGCTGATGAAGAAGGATGGATCTATGCGGCAAGCTTTGACGACTTTGGGCGCATGGTCGTGAATAATGAGGAGCTTCAGGATAATGTTTGCACAGGAAATGAGGATAAAGACAAAGAGCAAGAGACGAAACGGGACGTTGCGGTCACAGAAGATGCCAGTGATGCCGTAGTACAGGACAAACAAGAACAACCCAAGGAAACTCAGGAAGAAGAAGACGGAACGGAGAACAAACCAGATAGCGATACAGCAGAAACCTCGTCTTCATCATCGTCTCCATTGCCTTCTTCGACTCCTTCAGTTGTGTTGCGGGCACGTCGAAGGCGTCTTGTGCGCCAACGCCAGATTGATGGTAGCATCGGCAGTTGGTACCACGAGTTTCTTGATAGCAGGTACGAGGGGGCTCCTTCATCCACCCTGAAAAGCATCAGATCCTCACAACGCTTTGTGAACAGCTCGCTTCTTCTCAACAAGAAATCACACTCGTGCCACGAATGTGAGCTGGCGCTCATCCACAGTCTTCAACTGTTTCAAACAGAACTCATGCAAGAACAAGTCCAACACGAGGAATGCTTGAAATCCCTAAATGAAGAGGATGATTCTGATGACCTGGCGACCAGTCTGCGTGAATTGGAACAGGAAGAACAACGGTTGTGCGAGGAAATTGCTCGTCTGGATTCGGAAGAGTCCACTGTGCAGCGCCAACGGGACCAACTGTGGCAGCTTGGGGAATCCATGGACCGGATAGTGGAAGAAGCACTATCCAAGGGAGCTCATCTGCAGCAAATGCTCGGTCTGAGTCAGAATGAACGCCAATCCATCAGAGGATTTGAGAATCATGCGCTTGAAATGGTACGTTCGCGCTGCACTCTTGTCAACTTGTGATGATGGTTTGATTCTGATGTCTTGCTGCTCTTTAGCTGCGTCGCTTACAACGACACAACGTGTTCAACGACGTGTTTCACATCTGGCACGTTGGACCCTTTGGAACAATCAATGGGCTTCGTCTTGGACGGTTGCCGACACAACCCGTCGAATGGGTCGAGATCAATGCTGCCCTGGGTCAATGCGCATTATTGCTAGCGACGGTGGCTGAACGTGCTAATGTGGAGTTTACGCGCAACAAATTGGTTCCCCGAGGAAGCTTCTCACGAGTGATCAACATGTACGGCAAAGAGTATTATTTATTTTCCGACGGTGGCATGTTTCGACGTCGCGGGTTCAACCAGGCCATGATTCTATTCCTTGAGTGCGTGGACGACGCCTGCAAGCGCGCGATGCGTGACGAACCAAACCTCAAGTTTCCGTTCAAGATCCAACGTGGCAAGATTGGTGATTTTTCGATTTGCCTCGGTAATGACGAACAGTGGACCAAGGCGCTCAAGTTGATGCTGACGCATCTGAAATGGCTCTTGGCCTGGGTCACCAAGAGATTCCCATCTACCTGAACAACGGAAGATGGTGAGCATGTGCGTATGCATCCACGGTAATGAGCATTTCGGTGTCAAATGAACCCACACCCAAGATCCATGAAACTGCGCGTGTCCAGTGCCGCGCTCTCCCTCTCTTGGCTCACATTTCCAACTGATCAATGGATCAAGTAAGCAGTTTTCTTCTTGTTTCTTGACGGTCAAAGGAGCTGGAAGCTCTCGCACGATCTAAAGGACATGGTAAGCTTGTAGTGAGAGAAAAGAAGCTTCGAGGTCTCAACACGACTCCCAAATTTTCTGGTGTTCTCAGTCTCTTCTTTAGTGTGCGATTCTGTTGCAAAAGGAGTCACACTGCGGTTCGATTCTTTCAAGCTGTCCATCCAATATCATCCAACATGGTTGCCTATTGCTTGCGCCCCGAAGCCAGCATTTGAAATACCCGATGTGTGAGCCTTACCAGTACTGACAGAACACACTCTCCCTCTCCAAAAGACACGCTGATCGCTAAGGTCCTGGCACTGCTTGCTGCACAGGAACAGCCATGTGGTGCTGGTTCTGTTGGCAACAGCAATAATCACGTCTCGCCAGGATCAGCTCACGCAATTGAGCTGCATGACGGATTGCTTCGAGACACATGATGGGCTCTTCACGTTGCTGGCGTGGCGCTTTCGGGTCCGACGAACCTCGGTGGACCACCAGCGTCGAGAGATCAAACTGGCGCTCAAGAAAGCTCTGGCTGATGGTGACTTCCTGCACTTGGCGCAGCTCAAAGCACTTGGCGATTCGGTGCTGGCGGCCCTTGCGCTCCACGATTTGCGTGGTGGTGATGGTGCATTTTCTCTGAGACGAAGAGAACGTACTGAAGGCCAACGCGAGTGTGAGAATCAAAAAGCCCATAAACACCCACCCGACCGACGCCAGATCCATGCCGCACGCGATGGCCACGATCACAAAGACGCCAAAAGGAAAGCTCACGGGCCACGTCAAAACATGCACCAGGCGGATCAACGAGCCATGCAGTGTATCAAACTCCACTTCAACGTCCGTGACTTGTGCGGGCTGGATGGAGGAATAGAAGGGCACCTCATGGGCCAACGCAGGCGCCGTGAGCGGCGTCGTGTTACTCGTCGATGGCTTGGAAGGCTCCATGTCGATGGACTCCCCCAGCAAATGCACGAATGAGTTCCTCCCACGAGTCCAACGAGCGGGGCAGAAAAAGGGAGTCCATCAGTTGGCGAACGCATTAATATTTGACAATTCTACTTGATTAAGCGGGTAGAAGAGGAGGCTTCTGAGTAAATCAGAGCATCAGCTATGACAATGATATGTGAAATAGGAGGTGGTCCAAGAGTGTAGGTTGCACAACACCTTCATCAATCATTCCATGATCCATTCATCTTGATGCTTTCGGACGGCTACGCTACTTGTTTACACAGTTCTAGTCGCGTGAAAGCGGTTTCTGGGTGGAGATGGCCATCTCCAGCTGGGTACTCACGTATTCGACCCGCTCAGAGACTGACAACCGACTCTCGAGCTCTTCAAGTGGCAATTGAAGCACCGTCCATCCCAACAGTTGCAAATGACGAGCCTTGAGGTTGGTCAAAGTCAGAGGCACATAGCTCTTGTGCTTGGCCGACGATTTGGGTGCGACACGAAGGTAATACGACGGAGCATTGAGCAGAATGGCCACTTTGTGTTGGCGCAACACCGCGTTCACCAGGTATCCTTCCGGAATCGTCACTTGGATTCGGTAGTCCTTGAGACCCATATCTGTCAGAGTTGAATTGATCAAATGGTTCGCACGGAACGAGTCGTGCGAGTGTTGCATGTGTTCAAATGCTTGCTTCAGTTCCTTTGTCTTGGACTCGGTCATCAAATCCCGTACAAACCAGCGGGACGGAGTTGGCAACAGATTGAATCGTTGGCGCAAAACACAATCGAGATACACTTGGTGCACTTTAACTTGCAATATCTTCCACATGCTGACCGAGTTCGACGCCAGGATTTTGTCCCAAACACTCTCGTCTTTGATGATTTCAAAAATGCGACGAATCAACTGCTGATCGAAGAAGTCGACGCACACACAACCGTGCATGAAGCGAACCAACGATCGGATTTCCAACGCTTTCAGTCGTTTGATTGGGTGGTTGCTTCCATTCTTGCCAGCGTCAGGTGGGGAATCCAACAAATTGAAGGCACGGTCCGAGGCGAAATTGAGAAACTGATGGAGCCACGGCGCCTTCACAAGGTCAGGTGACGCCAATTTGGTGATGGCTGCAGCAATCATTAACGCCTCAAGATCAGTGAGTCTTGCTTGATCGTGCATATACATCGCTTGTTTGGCAATTTGCCTATGAGACAAACCAAGCGTCAGCACGATAGATCATCAACTCTGGTAGAAGCACACAGGAAATGTGTGTGACGAACGACTCACTCCAGAAGAATCGGATTACCAACTCTCAAAGAGTTCAACGATTCACTCAGGTTCACCAGCTCAGATGATCGAAAACTCGCGGGACTGAACTTAATGCGCTTCTCCAGTTCATTGACGACAAACCAAAAGCTTCCAAACACAACAACACGAATGTCATCATCAAGCCATGCTGTGCATGACAGAGGCACCAGGACTTACTCGTCACTCTCTAAAGCCGATACGTTGCGAGCTTTACAGTTCCATCGTGGGCGCACTGACAGCAGGTCGTCTTCTGGTGCCTCTGAACCAAGAAACGATCGCATCTACCAGGATTCCAACATACACGACCCCTGAGACGACATTTTCGCTGGCCATCACGGCAATATGCAACTGACCGACGGGGTCTTGCGCATCACGTAGGAATTGCAGAACTTGGAGATGCGATTCAACGCTGTGAGAAGGTTTACGTGGTTCACATTCTTGATCTGGTCGGCCACACATTTAGATGACAATCAATCTCCCATGACAACAGCTGCAAAAGACAATAATGAGGTTGGGTACCTCTTGGCGAACTAACTCCAGCAGTGAGCGAATATCCTCGCGGAGTAGAATCTGCTTGTTGAGAGCCTTGGTCTTGTTCACTGGTTGTTTCCGCAAAATGTCGGCCTGGCAAGTCGCAAGATCCGCGAGGTGAGCATCTCCAAAAGCGATAACAAGGCATTTCATCCCGCTGCTGTACAGATGGACGGTAGCTCAGACTCACTTTTTGAATACTCAGAATGCTCTTCAGACTCGTCTGGGTCTCTAGTGTGGCAATCAGTTCCGACCAGCTATTGGCATGCACAAGGTATTGTTATCAAGAGTCATTTCGACGGGAAAAGATGCCGCTTCATCACTCACGTTGAAAACGTCAGATGAGACGAAGGATAGCCCGAAAGCGATAACAACGGCGATTGGGCTTCCGGTAAATGCACCGACACGTCAGCGGAGCTGAACAGAATCTTTTCTGTGTTCATGACTTTGCCCAAAATGCCAACTTTGTGGTTGCATTGGATACAATGCAGCATCGAGTGTTTCCAGTTGGTTGCACTTGTCTGGTCGCGTTCTGGATGGGGCAGCATGCGCAATCGCTCGAGTGGCGAGTCGCTGACGCTGGACAAGTGAATGCCGCCACCCCTATCGATCGAGTCAGATCAGATCCATCCCATTCGTAGTCAACACGTTAGCACATGCAAACAACTGAAAGGGCTCGTCCAGCATGTGAACTCGCTCTCGCTCTCTCTCTCTCTCTCTCTCTCTCTCTCTCTCTCACCATTTGAAGAAGATCAAGTCGCTGGTAGCACAGAGCGGGGAGAGACATTTGGCGCACTGCAACTGCGCAATGTCCTGGCTCAACGGGATCGAATCCACGCTCTCGGCCTCCGTCTCTGCTTGAACATGCTCGTGGACGTGGTTCTGGTCGTGATCGTCATGGCCATCCACTGCGGTGGGGACTTGAACTCGTTTCCGCTGTGGGATCGCCACTTGGGTTTTGGGGGGCTGTTTTCCACGCGGTTTTCGCGACGAAAAGCCTCGAGACAAAGAATTTGCACTGGAAAAGTCGTTCGAAAGCCACAGCTGGCTGCATCGCGCGCTGTGACGTGCACCGAGACGCCGACCGGCGGCGCGCCAAAGTAGCAGCATCTTTGAGCTGCGTCAAGCGTGTGTTCCCAATTGCTTCTTGGGGATCCCCAACTGAGCCCCATCTTGGATTAGGGACATGATGGCCATCGTCCCGAATACTAGCCCCAACGGATCTTGAAGAGCCACAGAGCCACCACCCAATGAGGCAATGGCGCAACCAACTGGAGCAACTGGCGGCGCTCGGAACGAAGCAGCAGCGAAAACTCTGGAGAAAGCTCTTTCCATCGCTCAGCGCAAGACTCGATGAGGCGTTAGCTTCGTCTTCTACCACTGAGCCTAGACAACCACTGTCTCAGCAGTTGCAGCAGCAACAGTCACCGGTGATCACGACCACCGAAGATCCGTCCAGCAAGGCACGCAAAGAGCAACGACTTCCCGATGTCATGTGGAAGCCCCAAGAAGAGTTTCCTGGCACCACGACCATCCAGAAAAGCCGAGACAGTCTGCAGCGTGAAGGGCAAGTGCTCACAAGGATCGCGCTGGTAGCGCTGGAAAACATTTTTGATCCTCGACGACTCGCGTTGCTTGGGATCTGTTCCAGCACCGTGTTGGGCATTTCAGCATATGAAGCGAGTCTTTTGCTGGAACCCAATTGTACAAATCTGGACGCGACCATGTTTATGATCAAGTACTCGCTGGACAACTTTTTTGCCAGTTGCATCTGGGAGACCAAGCCACCGGATCTTATTGCTCGGTCCATTGGGTGCGATCCAGCTCAAGTGAGTACTTGATAATGCTATCACCATGTGATGTGCTCAACTGCCGTGTGTTGCAGCTCTTGCGAGTGTTCGACCCTGCGTCACCTGCGGATGCAGCGACACAATTGCATGTGCTCGGTGTATACACGACAAGATCTCTTGTCGCAGGCTTCATGCTCGTTGCACAGGTGAGTTGACTATGCATTCGCAGAAGAAAAACAAAATGAGCTCTCAACTTCGCTTTGTCCTTCAATAGGTCTTCAGTATGGTGCAAGAGAGTATCAATGCCACAAAAATGTATCACGAAAATGTCTTTGAAGGTCGTGAGCCGTTACTTCGTGGCATCAACGAACGGATCATTCGGCTGGCCGGGGAAGGAAGCGACGTCACCGAAGTCTCCATGTCTCGGTACGGTGCCCACATTCTTCCGGTTTATGAGAATGCCTCCAAGTGAGTACAAGATGCCACCAACAAACCCCTGTTGATTGAGTGACAAAGCCCGAGTTTCTCACTGTTCGCTCCTATGTAGGCATCGCTATCATATCAATCAGTGGTCGTTGAATGGAAGAGTTCCATGCATATGGCAGGTCCCGTCGGGTCAATACGGTTATCGCCATTCGTGGGACAAACTCGACATCGATCTCACCTACATGCTGCGCACGACAACTGGCAAAATGGTCTTGTGCATCGAAGCCGACGCCATCGAAGTGGACACGGCGTTTGATTTTCGTGAACCATCACACGATTTGACACTTGAAGAAGCTTCCCAGGCGTTTCGACTAATTGAACGCACAGCATCGCTTCAAAAAGCAAAACTCAAGTCCTTTCGAACTCTTTGCGTGTACCTGGGTGACTCGCTGCATCGCTGTGAGATCGGTGGACTTCAAGCCGTGACCCTTCGTGAACGTGCCGTGCTCAAGAAAGAAGTGGACGTGTTTATCGATGCCAAAGCGCCGCTGCTGAACGAGATCCTCAAATGGTGCCACCGTTTTGTGCCTGGCGACGCCAAGACCGTTGTGTTGGATGCAACACCTGGGAACTTTACGCCGCTCAAACTGTTTCTGGAGAAGCATGGTTACCACGTGCTGGATGCTTCCGTGTTTGACACTGAACACGTGGCCAAGCAAGCCAACGATACCAAACACAAAACTGAAAAGCTGCCGCGTTTGTTTCATTATTCCACGACTTCGGCCACCATCAATGCCGTTCATTCCGCTCTTTCAGTAGGACTGGTGGACCCACGGCATTGCTGTGTGCTCATCAACAGTCGCTACGGCATAGCGCATCTGAAAGAGATTGCCGCGTATGAAAAAGAAGATTTCCATCCCATTTGCGCAGCGCAAGTGTATGACGACTACTTTCGTCAGGTATGTGGTCACTAGACTCCGAATCAAATGGTTGGATGAGGAAGTGGACTCCATGGCTAAAGCATATTCGTCGCCAGGTTCGAATTTGGACCCGAATGGGCCATTCAGCGGCGGTGATCCAACGAGAATTGGATTATCGGTTCGCCAAGTTTGCGGATATCCAGGTTGAAATCGCCAAATCTCAGCCAGTCAGCGTGGAACGTCCGCCAAAGCCTGCAGAGGCTTCGATGCCAATGACTTCTGCGCCACCTTCACTTCCGCCTGCTTCTACGGCGACAACAGTGCCGCCGCCACACCAGTCAGAGCCGCCAAAAACAGATTCATCGTCCACCCAGCCACCACCGCCGTCCACTTCATCGGATCCGAAGGAACCTTCAGTCACGACCACTCCAAAGCCTGCCGAAAAGCCTAAAGACCTCAAAGCCACCAAAGTTGCTGGAGCAAATGTGCGAGACGAACAGCCAATCCGATTGGATTCCAAACCAAAAGGCACCAAATAATGATCAACTTGTGGCTGAGCAAGTAATTTCTCGTCGGTGCCATCCGTGGGTCACGGCAGGTTTGGAATCCACGGAGTAACCCATCGTCAAATCCAACTAGTGGAAAACCATGAGCGTTGTGACCCCTGGGTGCTCACAATACGACCCAGCAGCCTTTTTTCGCTCGACAACAATTGACACAAGACCAGCAAGATCCATGCGGTGCGAACAATTGTTTTCACGAACGTTCGCGCAGTTCAGATAAACATGCCATTGAAAATAATACGAAGCTATTGACTATTACTTTGAATTGAACCACCACCGAATCAACGTCCAATGCATTCTGAACTAGATACTAGGCTCATTCGACATGCACGTGACTTGTTCACGAACTTTGTCTTCTTCCATTTGGAGCACCCGGTCACTTGCGTGCAACCGAAAAGTCAACGAATAACTGATCAAGGTCAACACACAGCAGACCTGGCCGATGGCACGGAACTGGGCTTTGAAATGCGTACGCTCTAAGATTCACACACAAATGATCTTTCGTGAGCGACTTGGGCCAACACCAGAAGCACACTTTTTGTTTTGCTCACCATAGTTGAACAGCTTGGTGTGGGTAGCATCCAACTTCTGCTCTTTGGTGCAGTATTCTTCTCCGAGATGACGTTCCAGACACTGCCATCCAAAACACCGGCCAAAGTGATGTGAGTGTCAAAGCATCTTTCTCAAGAAGCGAGTTTCTTTACTTGCGAGGCATTTACCTCTTCGATTGTCAAGCGTGGTGCAGTGCCAGGTAGCGCGAGACCGACGGGAATATACACCAGAAAAGCGATGAAGAACAGCACCACCAAAATCATTTGCCAGTGGAAAGTTTGTTTGGCTTTGGCCGCGAGTGCTTGCACCAATTCGGGCGATTCCGCCAGCGGATTGCTGCTGCGCGGCTTGGCCTCGTTGGTGGTGTCGTTGGCCTCCATTTGACGGTATGCATCCTCGGTTGGTGCTGGCTTGGCCTGGGTTTCCAAGAAACGTTGAAGCACTCGGCTCACTCGGGTCTGCAAGAACACGGATAAGCAAACAAAACACATGAGCTCTAGCATTCATCTGCGTTCGAAGACAAGTAGAACCACGCACATTGAAGAATAGAGCCAGCACTTGAAACACAAAGAACCCATAGGCACAGCTGACGTGAACGGTCGGGTAGCTGGACGTGTCAAAGATGGAGAGTCCCGGCAAACCAATGACCGAGATCACACCACAAAAGCACACAAAGCGGCTCATCAAGGACACACGCTGGTATTTATGGCGATCGATTTGCTTGGCAAAGCCCAGGATCTTGGATTGGTACTCGTTATTGAAGTAGTAGGTGAGTGCCACCAACACGGCGGTGACGGTCAGACCTACACAAAACACGTAGTAACCTGGTGCATCTGGAGACAGCACGGACAGACGAGTTTAATGGCGAGTGTCTGAGCCGAAAAACTTCTTGACGACCGATCGACTTCCACAAAAAAAAAGATGAATCACCAACCTCGTCCAGTGTCTGAGAAATAAGGCCACACCAGGCCACCAGTGTAAATGTGTTTGGCCTTGGTGATGGAGACACAAGTGACCAGCGTGACCACCACGACCACTACGGCGAGCACCGACGAGTAGCGTCGCAAAAACGCATTCTGAAGGCACGACTTCATGACGACAACAAGTAATACGACAACAGTAGCGAGCAAATGTGGAAATGACTGCACCAATGAGGGTGTGTGTGTGTGTGTGTGGTGTTCTCTTGGTTGTTAGAGGTACAATTCAGTGAAGAGGTTCTGTTCTATCAGTTGGTTTGACTGCAGCATGACAAAACCTTGAGGAGAAGATGATAAGAAAATTCGAGCTGCTCAGTTCACCAGAGAGGCTAAAAACAGCAAGAGCAACACCCCAATTCATAGAGAGCTCAAGCATCTGACGTCACACTCTGAACAGCTTGGTGCACCTGCGACGTCAGCCTCAGGAGAAGTCAGAGTGCGATCGGTTTGTGCAGCTGGATAGACAGGACACCAGACAACACAAAACACTCTCTGTGCAGCTCAATGCACACCTCCACCGTTTATGGTTGGTGGGGTCGTGAAGAAGCAGTAGTGTACACTTCCCATGCTCCTACACCTACACCAGCCGAAGCAGCATTTGGACTCTTTGGACCACTTTTGTCGCAGATCCCGCTGACCTTTTTGTTCACACGATGATGTAATGACAAGGGCTGCCATTCAGCAAGTCGTGCTTGCTGTGGTTCTGGTTCTGGCTCTAAGAACCATGCATGGCGTCGTAGATGGGAGCAGTCACATTGCTTGACCTGTAAAGAATGCTCTATGATCCAATCCCCTCTGATGACCATGGTGCTGGCCAGGATGATGCCATCTGGTGCTGGCACATGTTTGAAAGTTTATACACGTGCATCGATGATCGATGGGGAAAAACAGGACCTCGTTGAAGGGTTTGTGCGAAACACACATGTCGATGGTTGGTGAAGCCCTGGGGGTGTTCTGTTGATTGGTCTCCTAGCTTTTGTATCTTCAGAGGACTGGGTAGAAATCAAGCAAATGCCGTGATGTGAAAGCGATCTTCCCCTTCATCTTTCGTTTTCACTGCAAACAACTATCAAAGGAAACTCCGGATCGCGAGCAGCTCTACAGGATCACTGCTTTTGTCATGGAGTTTTTTGACGAGACTCGATAAGATGCTTCTTCTTTTTTGTATTAAGCCCGAAATGATCGAAGGACTCGCACAAAGACGTCGATGCAGATGACGATGACTCACATCGAGAGGAAACAGTCAACACATCACTGGTCATTTGCATGGAAACAACGATGTGGACAGCGTTCATCAAAGGCGGGACACCCATACAATTCATTGACCACACCCATCAGAGCCTCATGGGCATTAAAAGGAATGGCCCAAAATGAAAAAGAAAGCATCGCCTGTCTTTGTTGGGTGGTTGGTGTAGGTACAGACAGTCATTGCTCTCATATCAATCAAAGATCAAAGCATGTCTCCATATGGAACCCAGGATCATTAAGTTCCCGACTCTTTTGGAAGGGAACACACCGAAGTAATGGTCTGCCCCTCCTCTACATTGACGGTGTTGTACCCACGGCAGTCAAAGCAACCATTTATTTACGGATTCACTAGACTCTGGACAAGAGTATGAGTATGGTCTCGCAAAGCGAGTTTTTGCGGCGATTCTCTTCCATTCTTGCTGTCATTGTGGCCGTCGTGACGCTAGTGATCTGTGTTACGCTCACCAAGGTCAAGCACATCTACACTGGGGGCCTGGTCTGGCCCTACTTCTCTGATACGGGACGAGGTGCGTGACCTCTCAAGTGCAAAACAGTTGGAGAGGTTCAACAGGCTTTGATGACCGTCGCTCATGCCAACAGATCCACCGTGTTACTATGTGTTTTGTATTGGCTTGACGATCACCGCCATTCTGGTGGCGATCACCTTCTTCTTCAACTACCAGTACCAGTCTACGATTCTTCGATATGCTCGTCAAATGGATTCAAAGTACCATCGTGTGCTGCAACTCAGTCGCGTGGTTTGCTTTTGCGGCATGTTCTCCGTCATTGGACTTCCCGGATTGGTGAGCAGTACAAAGATGTTTTGTGTTGGCCAGCGCAGTGGTATCGGTTCTGACAGTTGACTGTGCCATGGATGGGGGGTTTAGTCCATTTTCGACATTTCCAGCTTTCCAAAAGTGCACAGGACCTGCGCGTATGCATTCTTTGCTTTCCAAGTACTCAGCTTGATCATCAATGTAAGCTTTGGTGGGCGTTTGATTGTACTCTCCACGTGTGCGGTGGTTGGTTTAACTTCGAGTGACTGTGAATCGCAGACTGCTGTGAGTCGCCAGCTTCAAGAGTTTTTCGAGACCGAAGCGATCCCAACTTTGACTTCGCTGGATGGCTACGCACATATGGAACAAAGAGATCGATGCACTGTCAAACCAGACAGCAACATCACTTCCACCTTGAACATGAATCCCATGGAAGAATTGTTGCACACGGGCGTGGCTCAGCACTTGGCGTTGAAATGCCGACAGACGTTTCGATGGCAAATGGTGTTGTTTGGGCTGTTTCTAATGGCTTTTCTCATCTACATTCCGATCGGCGCCTTGCTTCCTGGCAATTCGAGCAATCTGACCATCCAAGAGGTGAGTGAAGCACAGCACTCGTCAGCTCTCGTAGTGGGTCAAGAGGTCTCGTTTGCTGAAGCCTTGTGAACCAAAAACAGTGTCTGGATCTTCACCTGGGTGACGACTACTGCACCAAGCAAATGCGACTCGATGCCACCCACACAAAGCTTAATAATTATGGTGAGTGCTCTGCAAGCGTATCCGAAGCTATTTGAGCCATAACTCAGCCACCTTCCCATGACACTTCTCCAGACACAGACCATCACAAGGCCCAGATTCGTGCCGCAGGCCAAGTGTCGTGTGTGCTGACACTGCTATGCTACTCGATGACTTTCTCTTTTCATGAGAATTCGACGATCAATCGTCTGCGTCAGTCGGAGAATGAGCAACAACTCGACCAAGCAGGCACTTGTGTGTCGGTGGATGTGTTGGATCCATGAGCTAAACACTTTCATCGTCCGTTTCTTAGATAGGACAGAGTTAGGCAGTATACAATATTCCATATGTTTTTAAACAAATAGAATGAGCCAATCCCATCACGCGAAAGGACGATCCGGCCTCTTGATTGGTCAATTATACATACCCAAGCCAAAAAAGAAAAAGCGTCCAGAATGACAGACATCACGCTCGTGGTAGCGGCGATTGAAGCGCTGTATGGGGAGGTAAACCACTCGTTGAGGTGACTTTGGGCTAAATGGTTTAACAATTGGTCTGTCTGTCTGTCTCTCTCTCTCTCTCTGATGCCATTTCGTTTGCTGATGTTGCATTTCGGTGGCGATGTTTCGTTTGGATACGGCATGGTCTTCTACCCCCGCCATGGGTCCACCGGCGCTCTGCAATGATGGGGACACCCGTGTACAGCCTGATCCACAACGTCAAGCAGAAGCCAATCAGTTTCTCTTTGGCTTTGCTGAAAGCGAGCAGTCCTGGCCCATCAGTCTCGAGCTTTTGCTGGGCGAACAATTTGGCACCACGCTTCCAGCGACCACGTTGTTCTTTGCAGCGAACCTCGTGCATTCCAAAGTGAGTCGACGCACTAGCAAACCTGTTCAGCATGTACAGAGACAGAGACACTCACGGAGATTGCTTTGGGGGGCCTTGCCTTTGGGCCGATTCCAAGGTCGCGAAAGAATGGCACAAATTGCCACCGGAGACCCAACAACAAGTGCTGACCCGTCTTGAACAGATCATCCACGCTTCTGCTGCTTCGATTGCACATGGGGGACCTTCCAATGGTTCACAGAGCTTCCAAACGGTTTTGTTTTCCAAACTATGCTCCATTTTGGCTGCTGCCATAGTGAATTCCTTGTCCAACCAATGCGAAAAGTATCTCAACAAGTTGTTGCTGGATCCTTTGGTGACGCTCACTCTTGAGCAGAGAGATTCGACTGAGAAGGTGGAAATGACTCCGGATTCCATGCGCGCGACGGTGGTAT
>JAMFLO010000471.1:0-24394 GCA_027475765.1 Paralagenidium karlingii
TTGGTTGGACTATCCACCTGAGCATCTTCTTTGTCTGCTTGTTGAAGTGATGTGATGCGAACTTGTGATGTTGAGGCTTGAAGGAGTTGAACTTAGGTTCTGTCGGATGGTTTCGAGGGGTTGGCCCAGGTTTTTCACAGACTGGACCAGATGGTGAATGAGGTGACTCCACACTGAGAGGTTGGTCATCGGAAAATCGTCGAAGCTGCAAGCGCTGCATTATGGCTTGATAGTTTGCCTTGTCTTGCTGGGTTTCTTCACCATGTTGAGTGTCCACCAACAGCGACGAGGTAAAGCTTGAGCGTCGACTCACAGATCGCATTCTCGCTTGCGCGGCAGTAGGCGAGTCATTTGCTTGTGGGGCTGCCAGACCCTCCGAAAGACCGCTTGGCGAATGCTGTAACGACGGCCGTGGGTCAATAAACCCTGACAAACTTCGACGCAAGAGTGATCGATCAGCTGGCCGACGCACAGCTTTAGCCGAGAGAGACCGCTGCAACGACCATGGATGTCGACCGCTCCCGCTTCGTTCATGAGATCTTTGCAAGTGAGCTGTGAGGCTACCGACTTCACTGTCCGTTCCACTCCCACTAGCAGATGGATCGTTCATGGCTTTCCCTGTTTCGGTCGAAGTCGCATTGCTCGTGGCCGCCATCTCGCCAAAGGCCGATTGTCTAGTGATGTGAACTATCACCCAGAGAGACGGGGTTCTGTCGAGCCCTATGAATAGCTTGGCGTCTTGGAATGGGACGAGGAGTCCATGATTCTGTGGGCGTGCGTGCCAAGAATAACGGCCGGCGGAGGACCACAGGTCGAGGCTGGCCACCGAAAGGAAATGATGGGGGTGGTGTGCCGTCTGCACGAGCCAAGACAAGACGAGAGTTGTCGCTTCGAGAGAGAGAGAGAGAGAGAGAGAGAGAGAGAGAAGCGTCCCGGTCAAAACAAAGGACCCTAGCCATTTCTCTTCTCGCTCCAAAGCTCAAGCCAACGCATCAACATGCACGCCCGTCATGCAACTATGGCATCCCTTTCTGCCATGAACTGGTCTGCATGTTGCAGCTTTCCAGCAACATTCCTGCAGGTTGTTCGAATGCGAATGTGGATGATCCTGCTTTCAACACGCATGTAGGTTGTTCGAATGTGGACCAAAGAGCAGCCAATCACAGCGCTACAGACGGTATCCTTTTGGACTGGACTTTAATACACTAGTAGTTCAACGCATGAAACACACGACAGCTCTTCCATCTTTCTGTCTGTTGTCTGCTCTTCAAAACGCAGCAGCGCGGCGAGGAACCTCAAACGGTCGTAGATCCATCGAACGCTTTGGCAAATACACGAACTGAATCGCTCCGTAGACCATTCCAATGGCTGTGCCGCCTGCGAAGATGAGTCGAGACACAGAATGGGTAAACGTATTGTAAACCGCCACGCCCAACACCAGCAGTGGGATCGCCATCAATAGCACAAAGACAAGCAGACCACCGGGCACTGTGCATAAGCGCAAAAAAAAACCAGTTAGTTACTGAGAGAGCCTGTTGACACCGAGCGTGGCGCACCTTTGGTGGGCCGATGGATGTCGTGATGCGAGATGCGAAGCTTGATGGCCGCAAAAACGATCATGATCTGCACAATGGCAGAAAACGCGTTTCCGGCATTCACCAGCACTTGGTAATCTGTCTTCAATAGACAAAGCACGGGTAGTGTGTTTGCTACCACTGCTACATATGGGGTTCGGAAGTAGGAGTGCCTCCTGGGAAGTCACAGTTGATGCAATCAATTTCCAGATACCTTTCTTCGGTCAGCCTTGGAACTATAGCAGCCGCTCACCTGCTCAAAACGTCAGGAACTAAACCAGTCTCAGCCATTCCATTCAGTTGATGGCTTGAACAAAACGTCTCGGAAAGAAACCGACCGCTGGTGGAGCAGATTGCGGCAAAGACCAGCAGGTTTCTAAACGATCTTCCGCCCATGATACCAGCTGCAATCGACATTGAGTTTTCATTGAATTGACTCCAGTGCTGAAAGCCCACCACAATTACGGCTGTCAAAGGGATTATGCGACTAGGATGGAAACAAACGAGTTCACCGAGAACCATGTCAGCGAAATGCACAGCGAACAAAGCGGAATAACCCAATCACCCTCACCTCAAAAACGTCAAGAACAGGTTCCCAAAGATCGCTCGAGGATACGTATAGGATGGATTGCGCACTTGACCACCAAAGAGTGACACGCGATAGATTCCATCGTAGCACCAGAAGACGGTTGTCAGCAGGTCCATCCAGTAGATCTATGCACAACCACAAAACATCGGGCTGTCACCAAGGCAAAACCCACAATCATTCCATCCACCAAACACAAGTGACCAACCGAGCCGAGATCTTGCGTGACGTCTTGATGAGTCTGCAAATCGACGAACGAGGCATTGCCGTCACGAACGTCGTCTATCAGATCAAAGTCTGGGGAGTCTGAAAAGCTCCAGATCGAGAAGATCATATAGGGCAGCATCACCAACACAGTAAGGACAAGACAGAGATAACTGGCGCATCGGGCTCCAATGAGTGTCGGAAGACTCAGGGCGATAGCAAGGGATGCCTTGATAAGATATTGACCAAAAGCCGATGCAAAGTCTCCGTATACGCTTGCCAGCGCCGAGTAGATCGCCATGGGGAAGAGTGCGTTGCAGAACACCGACGAAATCCACGCCCAGTATCCTTGCTGAAACCCCCAGAACGGTCCAAATGCATTCTTGACCCAAAGTACAAAGCCGCCGTCATCCGGAAAAGCGGTGCACAACTCGGCGACGACAAACGCGAACGGAACCGAGAAACAAATGGGAAACAAAACCATCAACAACAGACCTGGAAGTGGCCCGCCTGGAACGGCGACAAACTCGGAACCAACAGGACCTCCGCAAGTCTGTGTAGAAATGGTTTGGCCACAGCACAGCAGGTCAGAACAATAGTCCACAAAAGCTGCCAGCACCACTCTCACCAGGAAGAAATTCAGCCCAAGGACCAGTAGAATGGTCAGGACGCGATTGCTGTTTCGAGCCTGGAGAATCACATCGGACCCTAAGAGATTGCGATAATACGGCTGTTCAGCCAGAGCTGCAGGCGACGTCGTGATGAAGTCATCCGCACACTTGCGGTCTTGGTGCTGCTGCTGGAGTTGCTCTTGATGAAACAGTCCTGCTTGGGTGTGGGGACTCAGCAAAACGAATGGGGGGTGGGAGTCATCGCGATGCCATGACCGCACCGCGAGCGAGTCATCTTGGGGACTCGATGGCAAGCACAACGGAGTTGGTTGCACAGAAGGAGGTGGCTTTGGCGAATCCGTCAAGTCAGTGTCGCTCTCGTGCGAGCTCATCGCTGGGAACTAAAATGAAATCTGCCACTGTCTCTACACTTGCGAGTCAGCTTTGACTATGAAGCCAACGAAAAATTGCGCCATGGGAAGTCGGAGAGATCGGCAACGATGTCGCACATCACAGAAGAATCGTACAGTGGGCGCTCATTGCTGGCTAGCTCGTCGGCTTGTGCGTATGTATGGCAAAGATCGCTGCCAGAACGATCCTTGTGCCGCGAAGGGTCACGAAGCGACGGGTTGGAAGGGCGGACCACCAATAATAGGGCCATTTCTATAACGGACGGTGATTGCTGTCCTGCGTTGAAGTCTGTGTGGCGAAGTGGCATGATATGATGACTGTCATCAAGCCAGGTGTGTGTGAAAACGGGCTGAACACCTGTGACGGAGGAGCCCACTTGATGCCGAGAGAAGAGACCGATTCGTAGTCATTGCAGACTCCTTCCGATTCAAAGCCCACAAACCTCGAAGCACCGCCTCCGTACGTTTCAAAAACTGCCAGTAAATCTCGAAAACGTTAACGAAGGACTGACTGTGTTCAGAGGCCGCAAGACTTCCTCCACATCTGGTCGACGGCGTGCAAAAAGAGTGTCTTCATATTCAGTTTGGCTCATAAGAGGTGAAAATACTCGTTCGTTCTTTCCGATTCCCCAGCGTTGGTCACGCCCAACAGCGTGTCTATTCATCCTCTGCCTTGGCTTCAACTCGAATCAGTAATAAGGATTCCACTTGTGTTCGACACACCGGACAGGGCTGGCGCCGCATCCGAAGTGTTTCAGCACATTCGCTGCAAAGACACATGTGTCGACAAGGCAACACCGTGGTGTTGCGTGGCTCCGACAAACAGATAATGCATTCCGCTCCATCGGGAACCTCGACTTCTTCTTTCTTCTTCTCTTGTGCGGCGGTTTTGGCTTCATCGCCTGTTGCTTTTTCTTGCGAGTCCTTTGGTGCCGCGGCGACCGAGCCGTCCATGCCGTAGATCTCTTGCAGTTCATATGTGTTGTTATCGACCTAGAGAGTCACATGACAACAACCGGTCACCTCTCATCCTTTCCCAACGAATGCAACCTTGGGGTCTCGCGACAACCCTCACCTGAATCTTTTGCTTGAGCATTTTGACTTCAAACTTGTCGTTCTTCTTGGCAAATGTCACAAACGTCGACTGCGATTGCGGCGTCTCCGCACCTTCTACTTCTAACACGATGATCAACGGGAACTTGCTCGAGTCCGCCTGGTAACTGAGTTCTTCTGGTGCAAAGCGGCTCAGATCCCATAGCTTGCCCTCTGTGCACTCGCTCAACTTGAAAGTGTTGCCAAGCGCTTTAGGATAGGATTTGGTCACGAGTTCTTGATCCTTATGTACCAACGAGTAGCTGCAATCCACGTTGTCGTCAACACAGAGCCCACACGCATCCAGAACACACGAGTCAGATTGCTGCCTTCGCGACGATGCTCGGGCACGCAAGTGCTGGAAGAAAACGAGCGAAAGAGGACCAACAGGCAGCCAAGAAAGACTGCACTCACGTGGAACAGCCGGTATCTTCGTCAATCTTCTCATTGGCCACGAGATACAGCGCGAGCCGGCACGGTTTGGTGGCATCAAAGCCAAACTCGAGATCGTATCTGTCAAGCAAAGCCGTACGTCAGTCTTCGTGTTAGCCAGTTGCACGTCAAGAGCCCCGGCACGCACTTTGGCTCTTGTTCGCCTCCGACATCTGCTTGGACCGCGCTGGCCATCAATTTGAGCGTCGCCTTCTTGAGGTTGACGTGGTTCTTGACGGTGAAGGTCTGCTGCATCTCGGGCAGTTGGGCTGGCTTGGCCTGGTCCGACATGAAGCCCATGTCGGGTCGTCCTCGGGAGAGATACATGGCCTGCAGCTGCGCTGGTGTGTACTGTGCACGCGCGTCGGCCGAGGGCTCGTTGGATTCGCCATAGAGCCGTCCGTCGCTGCTTTGTCGCCGCTGCACCGCCGCGGAATTCCCCATACTCCACGACCGAAACACTCGAGTCAGAAACCCCATTTTACTGTCTGTGTGATGTGTCAGTTACTATCATAGTATACCAGTCAGGAATAGCAGGGGCTAGTATTGAGGGACGGCCACTGACCTACGGTAATACAATACTGTACACAAGAAAGGGCTGGTTTATTGTGTCTCACACAGTACACTTGGACCAATCACACCGGTATCACTACCAGTTACAATCGGATCGTCTCAGATCTCAGATCCCCGCCTGGACTTCAACGTGGGCTAGTTAGCTCTCTTGACTGTTGTGGCCTCGACGGAACTCCTTTGGTGCTGACTTGAGGATTCCAACTTGAACTCAAGAGCTCACGCGATCCAACAACCCAATTGGGTTGTCCTGGACAGAAGAGCACGAGCTCCACGTCACGAGCTGGCCAACTCATCCTCGTCTTTGGCCGCCTGTATTGTTGTGACAAGTGATTGATTCATGGCAGCAGTCTCTTCACAATGGAATACTCTGGATGATCTCGAGACGTCGTTGTCGATGCGTGAACGAGCAGGCGCCGTACAGTGCGCCACACGCCACAAACCCTCCGACAATCAAAGTCGAAGCCACGCAGTCGAACGCGCTGTAAATCACAAACCCGAGCACGGCCATTGGGAAAAACATGATCAACACAAACACGACAATTCCACCGGGGACTGGGTGCCGATAGTGCAACCACAATCAATCGATCAGGGGGCTGCCTCTTCGACCGAATCGAATCAATACTCCTTTTTGAGAAGAGATTTGCGTACCTTTGGTGGGCCGATGGAGGGTCGGGTGCGAGACGCGCAGCTTGATGGCAGCGAAAATGATCATGATCTGGACAAATGCGGAGAACGCGTTGGACGCATCGAGAAGCACCTCAAAGTCGAACGCCAGCAGAAAAAGCACGGGAAACGCATTCGCCAAAACCGAAATGTACGGCGTTTCGAAGAAATAGTGTCGTCTGAGATGCGTTTTCGTCAGTTGGGTCATGCAACCGTTGAGTCCACAATGGTCTTAAGGCACTTACTGAGCGAATGACGCTGGAAGAAGACCACATGCCGCCATTCCGTTTAACTGATACGAACACGAAAACGTGGCTGAGGAGAACAGCCCTGCGTTGGAGCAAATTGATGTAAAGACTAGGAAGTTGCGCATGGTTTCTCCGCCCAGCATCCCCGCGACCGTGGTGGTTGCATTCTCGTCGAATTGGCTCCAAGGTTCCAACCCGATGACAACAGTAGCCGCCAGAGAAACGAAATAGCTAACCAATCACAGTGACAACTCCATCAGGTCAAGGCGAATGCTTATCAACAGGCCAATTGACCAACTCACCCCACCATCGCCGCAGCCAAACTACCGAAGATCACCACAGGAAACGTGCTTGACGGGTGCCGCACTTGGCCACCAAAAAGAGAGATCAGGTAAATGCCGTCGTAGCACCAGAAGACGGTTGAGAAGAGTTTGCTCCACTCAATCTTTCCGATGGAATGCCGCAAGGTCAGACTAACAGGGTATTGCCAACCAAGACAAAGATGGGGACTCACCGTGACCCGTTCATGGAAAGCCGAGCTGCTCTCTGCAGTGTCAACCATCGTCACATTCGCATGTCGGACCTCGGTGAGGTAGTCGAAATGCTTAGCATGAGCAAAGCTCAGAATCACAAATGCCATCCACGGCAACAAGACGAGCACGGAAAGGAGCAGACTCGTATAGCTGACAGCTCGAACCCCAAACAGCGTTGGCAATGACATCACCATCGCAATCGTTGCTTTGATCATGTACGTCACGATCGGCGACGTGATGTCCCCGTATGCACTCGTTGCCGCGGAGAAAATAGCAATCGGATACAACGCATTGCAAAGCACATTGGAAACCCACTCCCAGTACCCCTGTTGGAATCCCCAGAACGGTCCAAACGCGTTGTTGGCCCACAACACAAAGCCTCCGTCGTCCGGAAGAGCCGTGCACAGTTCAGCGACAACAAATGCGATTGGAAGCGAGAACAGAAGCGGATAAAGCAGAACAGCGATCAAGCCAACAAGAGGTCCGCCCGCCGCGGCTGCAGGTTCCGAACCGGTCGGTCCACCACACACCTATGTCATGCACGAACAGGTTTGACAGCACGATCAGGGAGAATCCAACAAGACCCTTCCAACGCTTACAACATTCGGTCTCACCAGAAAGTAGTTGATGCCAAACACCATCACGGGGGTCAACAATCGACTGGTTTTGGTAGAGGTGGATTCCGTGTTGCCAAAGTCCGAGTTGGTAGGATACACGGCTGGCTGCAAAAGCGGCGGCGGCGACGGGGTGCTGAAGTTCCCAAAGGATTTGCTGTTGTCACTGGCGAAAATCCCATGCGATCGGGTGTTGTCACTGCTGAACACCATCGAGTCATTTTGGGATTCCAACAAGAAAATGGACTGGTAGCGATCCGAGATCAAAGTGCCATTGGGCAGCAGGCCGCGTCGTGGATCTTGAATGGGCACAAACGTAAACGAACTCTGGGTTGCAGCGAGAGGCGACCTCCCCGAGTGGTAAAAGCCTTTTCGGTTCATGGGTTGCGTGCGAGAAGACGAACTGCAGCTCTGTGGGACGTTCGATCACGCTGACTCGAATTGCGTTGCGAGACAATGTGCAAGTGGATTCTTTGCTCCGCTGGTGTAAGCAGCGTAAAAGAAGATGCCACCCAAACGCGTTGTTTCCACCGACTTCTCCAGGTTTGTTTGTGTCTTCGACACTCGATCGCGTGCATTGCGTTGCGGTGGCAGCAACAAAAGTTTGCATGAGTGTGCGATTGGTGCCGAGTCCTCAAAAAGACAGTTTAAACGGCTGAAAATAGCGAGTAATCAACCAGATGAAAGGTGCCGGAAGCGGATGCGACGTCGAGAACGTTCGCTGAATCACTAGTGGACTCTTGCCTGCTCGACCGGAGCCAAATCAAATGCATGCCAATCATGTCGTCGACCCCATGGATCCCATGGTGAGAGTATGTTCTAACGAGAAATGCCAATCAAGATGTGCACAAGACCATAAGCTCAAGGTTCGATCGCACGCGGACCATTTAAACACACCACATAAAAACAGCCGACCTAACATATACAAAGACATGTAATCCTTCCAGGCATGCAGCTCACAGACTTTTGAACGATGGTCGCGCAACACGCTGCAACGCTCATTGCATCGAGGACTGTTGGTGACGGCGACGCGGAAGATACACAAACACAAATCCTCCGTAGACGAATCCCACGATAAAGATGGCAACGAAAACGATGGCGGTCACGTAGGTTTTGAACGCGATGAATACCATATACCCCAGAACGGCAAGGGGAATGATCATGAGAAAAATAAACACACCCAATCCACCAGGAACTAATGACAAACGAGACAGTCAAATACGTTGTCGAGATAGCCACTACAACGCAGCTGAAAGCAAACCAGTTAGGCACCTTTGGTGGGTCGATACATCTCGGTGTGCGAGATGCGAAGTCGAATTGCCGAGAGAATGATCGTGATCTGCACAAACGCGGAAAACGCGTTCGAGACATCAAGTAGCGTCGTCATATCAAAGGCCAACAGGAAAAACACGGGCAATGTGATGGCAGCCAGCGAAATGTACGGGGTCTCAAAGAAATGATGGCGTCTAGACAAAACAACCAGGCAGCACAGGGTAAGTGTTCTAGGCTCTGCTTTCATTTGCTAAACACCCTCGCAGACAAACATACCTGCCAAACACTTCAGGAAGCAGACCGGTTTCGCCCATACCGTTCAGTTGGTACGAACATGCAAATGTCGCGGCACCGTACAAGCCACAATTGGCGCAAAGAATGGCGAATACCATGAATCCCTTCATGAATCGGCCACCAAGAATACCAGCGATGTCGGGGTATGTCGTACGACCAAAGTCTTCCCACGGAATAAGCTGCACAGCGATCGCGCTCAACAGTGGAATGAGGTAGCTGGATGACAGGATCAAAGCAACGTTCAGAACCATGGGAGAAAGATGACGTCAAATACTGCACTTCGAACCTGACGACAGCAAAGAGCAGTCCGCCAAAGACAGCACGAGGATATGTGTAGGATGGATTGCGAACTTGACCACCGAAGAGCGAGACCAAGAACAATCCATTATAGCACCAAAACGCAGTGGACAACAGGTTCTTCCAGTCAATCTGCAAACAAAGCGGTTGGTTAGTCCTCAGGTCCCAACCGCAACTGTGGGTTTTTCATTCTGACAGGATCACTCACCGAGACTTCTTCCGTGATGACACTGAGTTGAGTCTGAGCGTCGTAGGTGGTGGTATTGACATGACGAACTTCACTAAGTGAATCGAAGTCGGGGGCTTCCACAAAGTTCCAAGTTGAGAATATAACAAACGGCAGTAGCTCCAGCACCATCAACGACAGCGTCATAAAGCTGACAAACCGAGCACTGACAAGAGTTGGCAAAGCGAAAGTCACCGCGATCGTCAACTTGATCAGATACTCCGTGAAAGGAGATGTAAAGTTGCCATAAGCACTGGTCAACGCCGTGTAAAAGCTGATTGGGTAGGTTGCATTGCATAGAACTCCTGACACATACGCCCAAAAGCCTTGTTGAAAGCCCCAGAAGTTCCCAAATGCGTTTTTGCCCCAAATCACAAAGCCACCATCGTCAGGAAATGTTGTACACATCTCAGACACCACAAAAGCCACCGGGATTGAGTAGACAATGGGAAAGACAGAGAGCACAATCACAGCAAGCAACGGTCCTCCAGCTGCCACGGCGACTTCCACACCCGAAGGGCCACCACAGGTCTGATATATAGCAAATACAACGGCACAAGTACATCAGACACTTTTCATATCCATGGCTCCTTCCTTGATTCCAACTCACCAGAAAGTAGTTGACACCCAACACCAGCACAATCGTCAGCGCGCGATTGCTGTTTTTCCATGAGATCAATGTGTCTGGTTCAGGAACTGCGTGAAAATATGGCTGTTGAATGAACGACGGAGGTGTCGGCACGACCTCTTCCATTGGCTTCTCCAATTGTGGAGGTAGTTGTTGGCATGGCGGCGGTGGAAGATACTGTCGCTGTAACTCGGCTTGGGCTTCTTCGTCGAGTAGCACAATGCGTTGGCAGCCCTGACGATGCGGAGGGTTTTGTCGGGCCTGTGTGGCGTGGTTTTCCATGGCGTTCAGCTCAAAGATCGTAAAGTCCTCCGTTGGCGACTTGTCGTAGCTCTCAAAGTGATCTGCTCGGGAGTTGGCCATGACAAGTTTGGTTATTGGTCGCCCGCCAAACAGCAAAGCAGCCAACTTCTCTCTCCCACGAAAAAATCCAATTCTTTTTGCGCTCCTTCGTCCACAGAACGAAGAAAAATTGGCTATCGCTCGTGAACTGGATCAAGCAGCCGAAGAGCAGAAAGCCACCGGCCCAAACAAGTCAGAGAAGCGGCTCGCCACCAAAGGGTCGTTTGGTAGTGTAGTACCTGGTAGACTGCAGGAGAGAAGAAGCCGCCCAGAAAGCTTACGCACTGGTCAGTAAGGACCCGACGACTTCCATCATGTTTTGTTGACGGTCGCTTTCCATACTGTACCGACCACGGCGACGGGTTTGTCGGTGGCACCCGACCACCAAGCATACCAAGGGCAAAGCGCGCAGAGGTATTGTCCAGCACCAAATATAGCGGTCATGAACCCAGCCAAAGAGCCCAATGGTGGCACGTCCAAAGCCAGTTGGCGGACGAAAGGTCACGAGTTACGGCTCAAAGTGCCAGAGCCAGCGACAGAGCGTGGCACAGAATTGATGACGGACGTGGGTCAGGTGCCATGGTCGCCCCGCGTTCACACCGACCTGGTGGGCACGCGCGCAAAGGAAAAACAAGCAGAGGAGGGCTGGCCCAGCCCAAAGAGCTCTCCTTCAAAGCCATTGGACAAGGGGTTGTCCGCGGAGATATGCATGCAAACCAAGTGAAAGGGCCATTGAGACACACGACCATCTGGCTCCGATCATTCTTTTGATCCCATCCAAGAGGCGATTTCTCTCCAGGCTTGTACCTCGGTCCCACCACACATATGAAACGGTCCACAGAACGATCGTTGATTGGTCAAATCCCCAGCCTGCTCTGCTCTCTGATTGGCCCGAAGTGGATCCAAGTCTGCTGTGCAGTATTGTCACTCGGAGAAGTCTCACTGGCCAGGAAAACGCTACGAAAGAGACCCGAAAAAGCCATGCAGTCAGTGCGTTGTACTCATTACATCACGAACGAGGGTAGTAGTAGTAGTAGTAGTACGATTGGACACGCCATCCGAACCACCAGCACGGCCCGGCCCTGCCCTGCCTGGCCAGCCAACGGAGATGGAGACAGACAGCATCATCAAAGTGTTGTCAACACTTGCAACTCTTCCTCGAATGGCTCAATCCGTACCCTTTGGCCCCTGTTAAAGGGGTGTCCATTTGAATCACAAGAGGTGTCACCGTGTTGCCGTGCGGTCGTTCGATGTGCAACACATTGCCCACAGCTCCTCAACGAGCACAATCGTGCATGCTACTCTGCTTGTTCAAGTGGGTGTTCGTGGTGTTTGCTCGTTTATTCATTCCATTAATTGGGCTCGATGGGACTGAGAAGAACAAAACCATCCATTGTCGACCCGTCAGCAATAGTTCAACAAAGGATGCTCTTTGGTCTTCTGCCGCCGTTTGTGATCGCGTGGGTTGCCATTTCCTTCCAAGCCAAAACTGGAACAAAACCGGCATGACGTTGGGTACGAAGTACCGCCCAGAGATAGGCATTCGAAGATCGACGCGTCGTTTTACAACAACAGTCAGCAAAGCGCGTCATAGGCCTTCCAGTCTCACTGGACAAATGCTCCTGTGCATTTATTCTTGCGTTAGGCATTTGCGAAACCATCGCCGGGGTAGACAGGATTGGGGATTTCACACTCAAACACTTGGCTATGGTGTGGTGTGAAAAGTCACAAACAGGTGCTGTCTGAGGTGATAACCTCGTGCTCTCGTTTAATGAAGCTTCGTGCAGATTTGAAGCTATGTTGCCTATACGAGCGAGTCAGGCTGCCCAGGAGCTTGACTGATAAAGAGTTTGGATAGGCCATCAACACACAAGAGAATTCACCTAGACAGCTGAAAGACGAAGCAGCTTGCATCCTGTTCACCTGCTGATTGAACACCATGACTATCAGATGACCTCACTTCAAAACGAGTACTGCTATTCCATGGCCAGGATGACTCTGTTGCACGGTTGAAACTGTTCTGTCTCTCTCTCTATTTGATGCAGTCAGTGCAAATGGACGTTTGGGTGCAATCAGCATTTGACTGGATTGAGCCCATCAATCTCTCTGTGCAATAGCTGTTGCATTTCATAGCGCAATCACCGTGCGGGTCGTTTGTGGAAACCAGATGGGTAGCGGCAGGTGATTTAGCAGCCTCAGTTCGTCTGATATTCTCGCGCACCTGATCAACAAACTCCGTGCAGCGAACAATATGGTGCACCAAAAGAATGCCACCTGCTTTGAAGAGGACCCTACCTTCTCAGACAACAAGCGAGAATGCTGCATCTCGTCAGTCGTTCATTTGCAATCGCTCTTCGACGAGTTCGCGTCTCCAAGCATGGAACAGGCATTCTTTGAGACAACCAAGTCTTCTGGCTCTCAGGCATCGCTTCCAGCTCCTTCCCCCCTGGACAGTAGTGGCGTCGTCTTACTCGATGAAGCTCAACTGTTGCACATGGGCAAGACGACATCCAGGACTGGATCGGCATCAGGCTTGGATTCTCCTGTGGCCTATGTGGATCTTGCTGGAGATCTCCAAAAGAGCTCCCGAGTGCTGGGTCTAGGACTTGTGCTGCCAATCTACTACTTTTTGAGCTGTGGGGGCCCAACAGGAATTGAACCAGTCGTGTCCAGCGGTGGACCGCTCCTTGGGTTGCTGAGCGTCATCATCTATCCCGTCATCTTCAGTGCTCCGCTTTGCTTGATCGTTGCCGAGTTGTGCACCGCGTTTCCGGATGATGGCGGGTATGTGATTTGGGTCAAGAACGCGTTTGGACCGTTTTGGGGATTTCTAGAAGGGTATTGGGCCTGGGTGTCCAATGTGCTGTGCAATGCAGCTTCCGCTGGGCTGGTGTTGGACGGCCTCACATCTGTGTACGGGGAGCTGGCGTCTCCGATCGTGAAGTATCTAGTCAAGCTCGCGATTGTGGTTTTGCTTTCGTTGCCGACGCTCTTCGGAGTCAAAGTGGTTGGCAAGACAAGTGTGCTGTTCTTATTGTTGGTGCTGTTCCCGGCGATCCTCCTGACATTCTGGTGTTTTGCTGAAGCGCATCAGTACGAGTTGCTGTCCATCAGCAAGGAATTCAAAGCTGCTTCCCCAGACGACCAGGTGAGCCATCAAATGACTCTGTTCGATACACCATGGACATGTCTTCTAACACTACAAATCCAATGGTAGGTGGATTGGAAAACGCTGCTAACGACCGTGTTCTGGAGCTACGATGGTCTCTACTTCGTGTCCTTGTTTGGTGGCCAGATCGCCAAGCCAGCGTATACGTATCCCCGCGCCATTTTTCTCAACCTCGCGGCGATAGTGG
This sequence comes from Paralagenidium karlingii, assembly GCA_027475765.1. Taxonomy (NCBI): domain Eukaryota; phylum Oomycota; class Peronosporomycetes; genus Paralagenidium; species Paralagenidium karlingii. The sequence goes on from JAMFLO010000471.1 coordinate 13,956, forward strand.
TGACGTATGCGCTACCTGTCATTGCGATCGTTGCCGTCGCCAGAGTAGAGTGGCGTGACTTTGTGGATGGCACAATGACCACTTTGGCCGAGTTACTCGGCGGTTCCTTTCTGCACGGGCTTGAACTCTTGGCGGTGATTTGTTCTAATGCTGGGCTGTTCATGACCACCAATTTCGCGACCGTCTACCAAATCAACGGCATGGCTGAGAACGATTTGGCGCCAAGAGTATTCAGCAGGCGACACTATTTCTTCGAGACGCCTCATTTTGCGTTGTTGCTCAATGTGGTTCCGATCTGTTTAGTCATGGCCTTCGATCTCAACGTGTTGCAGCAAACGGCCAACTGCTTCTCTGCGGCCGTACAAGTTATGATCATCCTCGCTGCGCTCAAACTCCGCATCGATCATGGCGACATCTACCGGCCAACTCAGATCCCGGGTGGATTCCCCATGGTGTTGCTGTTGATGATCGTCCCGTTTGTGGTATTGGGTTTTGTCATTATCACTGCTTTCGCGAGCGTGATAGCTGCTCTGGTATCGGCTGCGTTTGTGTTTGTTGGCGTCATGTATGGGTTTTATACCTTTGAGATTGCTCATTGACACAGGTAGACACAGTGTTTGATATGCCGGTGGGTATTTGATTCCGCTTTCATTCCTGTACGTTTCCGCACTACTCGACGTCCTCCGACATCGTGCCTTCCTACAGGCACAGCCAACTACGTAGAGAGCGAGTTCTGAATCCAGAATCTTGTCAGGAAGCTGCCGCTATTATTGGCCAAACAGGAAGCTGAGTGAGAAGCTGTTTGATCAGACTGAGAGGCTCAACGTATTTGGACCTTATCCATGCGCCGCTACTTTGTGGGCAGCATCGCGCAAATGCCACAAGTCCAGTCAAAGCGCCACTAGGTCATGAACGAACAACATTCGCCGAACTCGATGTATTCCGAAGAGAGCTTCCGTTCGCTCTCAAGCGAGACTTCTTTCAACCGGCCTGACAGCGATGCGGGCAGCTATCGCAGTTCGTTGCAAGAAGATCCAGATTTTATTCTGCTTGACGGTTCAACACTGGAGCGATTCGATTCCCCAGAGACCTTACAAAGGACCAACGATCGAACTTTGACACCATCCACCGCTTTCAAGCGGATTTCATATTTGTCGGCACTTCGTCCCTTGAACAGAACCACCAACGGCATTAGTGATCGTGTTCTGACGTTGGGCTCGGTGCTTGCAATCAATTATTTTCTGGTGAGGCCTGTCTTCTGGTTGTTTTTGTTTTTCGTCCATTGGCATGTAATCTGAAGGGATCCACCTTGTAGACGTGCGGTGGCCCTTCAGGAATTGAACCCATTGCCACTGCGGGCGGACCAATGCTTGGAATTCTCGTGCTTCTCGTTTACCCACTGGTCTTTTCAGTTCCATTCGCGTGCGTCGTCGTAGAACTCTGCACGGCGTTTCCGGACGACGGAGGGTTCGTGTTGTGGACCAACAAGGCCTTTGGTCCCTTTTGGGGCTTTCAGCAAGGGTATTGGGCGTGGGTGACCAACGTGTTCGGGGCAGCAGTATATCCGATTGCTATTTACTCCGCTTTGACCAATGTGTATGGTCAATTCGCATCGCCTGTCGGAGCATATCTCATCAAGACTGCCATCACGATTGCATTGGCTTTGCCGACGCTGTTTGGTGCGCGCATCGTGAGTCGCACGTGCCAGTTATTACTGCTACTCGTGGTGGCTCCATTTGTAGTGTTTTCGTTGTGGAGTTTCACGGAAGCCAAACATTTCGAGTACCTTGGACAAGTGCGCCATGAGAACGTGACATTTATCGACAAGCAAACTCATCAGCAAGGAGTCGTGGAAGAATTATCGGTGAGTACTTGTTGCATGATTTGTGAAGGAACGGCAGGGCTCTGATTTGTCGTCTCTGGAGCAGATCGACTGGGAACTTTTGCTCATGACAGCCTTCTGGAGCTACGACAGTATCTATTTGGTGTCTCTTTTCGGCGGAAAAGTCGAAAACCCATCGTACATCTATCCTCGTGCAATTTTTGGCAGTCTTCTCTTCACTACAGCTAGGTGAGTATAATGTGCTAAGCGCGATCATTTACTGAGGTAATGGACCGTTGAGTGAATCGCCTTATGGGATGCAGCTATGTGATTCCCACGATGGCGATTACAGCTCTGGGTCTGCAACACTGGAGTCAGTTCGATACCAATTCCTTTGAGACGGTTGCTCGGGTGTTCGGGGGCCCAGTCATCCAGAGCATGGTAATGGTTTCCAGTATCTGCTCCAATATTGGGCTGTTCACTGCAGATACTTTCTGCGGATCCCATCAACTCAGCGGCATGGCTCAATGTGGCTTACTCCCTCAGGCTTTCGCCAGGTACATCGATGTGCTGGGTCCGTTCTGGATGATCGCCGACTGAGACATGCTTTGCATTCACAAGACGCCATTATGCGTTGGCTACGCCGTACATCTCCCTTCTGGCCAATACAGTCCCGGTGCTAACTCTCTTGGCGTTCGACTTCAACTCTCTTCTCAACGCCTCCAACGCCATTTCGGCGTTTGTGCAGATCATGATCATCCTCACAGCCATCAAACTCCGAATGACCCACGCGGATATCCATCGTCCTACCAAAGGTACGATGCACTACCGTTGGTTTAATGCACGAAAAGCTGAAGCTTGGCCGTAATCTCTGCAGTTCCAGGCGGGATCGTCACATTTCTGGCTTTCATTTCGGTCCCGATGATCGTATTGTTGTTTATTATCTACAGCACACTCAAGCAAGTTGTCGCAGGTATTGCTCTTGGGGTGATCGTCGTCGTGGGTTTGGCGCTAGGCATAGCTCAGTTTTGCTTCTCCGAAAGAGACCCCTCTGGAGAGCTTCCCCCTTCAGCATTTGCCCAACTCTTCCAAAGGGCTGGATCTAGAGAAATGTCTCCTTCCGCATTCTCGGAAGCACACACAGCTTCTTTTTGACGTGAAAAGGCACAACTTGTTGATAAGATCGTTCGGAGTGTCTTGGCTACTTTGATGACGAGCTGCATGCGGTTGAATAGCACACCGTAAACAGCCAACTGCCTGGTCGCTATTGCAAGGTTTATATATCCTCAAGCCATCCGGAGACTCTATTTCAGGTTGTTTAGAGGTGAGATCAGTTGTGACATTTCCTGGGTTGGCATCTGGAACTTGGAAATCGTCTGAGCATCGGACCGCCTACCACTTACTTGCTTGCACTTATTCCACTTGGGTCTCGACCCGACAGACGACAATTGGCAGGTTGAGAAACAAGAGTCTTCCTCTGCGTTTTTGTAACCCCATTTGTCAATCGGAGTACAAGCGTCGAGACTTCTGCAACGATGAACTCACAAGGATATTTCTCTGCTCACTTCACGCCCTGTGCAAGCTCAGAAAGCGTCTCTTTTGTGGATGGGAATGATAGAGCCAAGTTCCCACCTCCCAAAACCCCACAACACTCGCAGGAGTTAGGAGAGCGGCCGCAGATCAACTTGTTGGATATCTCTGTGGAAGCTGAACTAAAACAATTCGAACGACAGGAGGACCGAAAATCTGCAGATGAGTTGCTTTTGACTCCTTCCCCATTCCGTCAACAGAGAGCCACCTTGCCTGTTTTGGAGAGAGCTCCGGAAAACGACCGTGTACTGACAGTTGGAATGATTCTGGTCATCAACTACTTTCTCGTAAGTGGTGTTCTCGTCGTTGAGAATGACTGATGGATCTTCTCTCTAATCGTTGAGTGGATATGTAGACGTGCGGTGGGCCCTCTGGGATTGAGGTGATTGCAGCTGCAGGTGGACCTCTTCTTGGAATCTTCGCGGTCGTCGTGTATCCGATTGTGTTTTCCGTTCCGTTTGCGAGCATTATCGCAGAGCTGAGCACTGCATTTCCAGACGATGGAGGATTCGTTTTGTGGGTTCATAACGCCTTTGGGCCGTTCTGGGGCTTTCAACAGGGATATTGGGCCTGGGTATCGACGTTGCTCGGGAACGCGCTCTATCCGATTGCGATCATATCTGCTGTGACCAGCGTCTGTGGTGATTTCGCTTCTCCTGTGGTGATGTATTTCGTCAAAGTCGTGATCACGATCCTTTTGGCATTGCCAACGCTTTTCGGTGCTCGGATCGTCAGTCGAACTTGCCTGGCGTTGTTGCTTTTCGTGCTTGTGCCATTTGTGATCTTCTCGCTGTGGAGTTTCATCGAAGCCAAGCACTATGAATACCTTGGTCAAACGCTTCACGAGAATGGAACGTATGTGGACCAGCAAACACAGGAAGAAATGACGATTCAAGACGTGAAGGTAAGAGATCTTTCAACTCGCAGCCAGAATAAAGTACTGATCGACTCCGAATATGCCGAAAGGTCGACTGGAGCTCTCTGTTCTCAAACTTGTTTTGGTGCTATGACGGCATTTATCTCGTGTCACTTTTTGGAGGCCAAGTGAAGAACCCAACGCACACGTATCCTCGCGCCATTTTCATCACTTTGCTATCCACCGTTGTCAGGTGAGATCGAACATCGCTTGAGGTCGCACGGAAGAGAAGGGGAGAATGACGTCTGTTTTGCTATACTTTGCAGTTATTTAGTTCCGTTAACCGCAGTGATTGTGGTGGGACTTCAACACTGGAGTCTGTTTGATGACAATACATTTGTGACCGTTGCAGGAATGCTCGGTGGCCTCGGCATGAAGACGTTGATGATGGTTTCTTCCATCAGCTCGAATGCTGGATTATTCTCTTCGGCCGCCTTTTGTGGCTGCTATCAACTCAACGGAATGGCTCAATGTGGTCTTCTTCCTCAGGCCTTTGCAAGGTATGGCAAAGACTGACATCGATTGCAAGTTCATGCGGCAACAGTAATGACTTGATGATTGTTCCACAGACGGCATTACGCTTTCGACACGCCGTACATCTCCTTGTTGGCAAACACGCTTCCTGTACTCCTTCTCTTGGCATTCGACTTTGACATCTTGCTGGGAGCCTGCAATGCAATGTCGGCGTTTGTGCAACTAATGATTATTCTCGCCGCCATCAAGCTCCGCATGACCCATGGCGACATCTATCGACCCGCAAAACGTATGAGGTTTTTTCGATTGAGTTGTGAATGATTTGTGGGAGTGACTCACATCTTTCGATTTGTATTCTCATAGTGCCAGGTGGCATGGCCATGTTTGTGGCTCTGATGACTTTCCCGGTCGTGATGTTGGTTTTTATGGTTTACAACGCACTCACTGCACTGCTTTCGGGTATCATTCTGGGCGTCTTCCTTGTCGTGGGTGTTGTCTACGGGCTGATTCGCTTTCACGACTCCTGAGTATCAACTGGACACCATTGCTCAAAGCACTGTAAAGCAGAGTGACAAAGACACCCCAAACCGAGGCGAGTTCCAGATTGGTGATTACAAATGGAGAATCGATCGTTTTCTTTTCCCATTGGTCAGGCAGCATCGTATGTGGGTGCAGGATTGCATGCCGGGGTAGACACGAAAATGGGAAAAGCGACCTGGATGACAAACGCAAGTAGCGGTCCGCGAACTGGGACAGTTCATTCACTCTTAGCACCTCAAAAAGGTAGTGAATCGGCACCGACAAGACTCGAGCAGGCTTACACTTTCAAAAGGACAGAACAAACTCTACGCGGAGCTAAAGAAGCGGACCAACAGTGGTGCTAGTGTGTATTGCTCAAGAAGCGCAACCTCTCTTTTGCAAGAAACAGTTCGAGGAACAAGGTTCGACAGAACCAAATGGTCTGAAGAACAGCAATCGACCTCTTCATGTGATAAGTGATTTACGGAAGTTCGATGAGATCACATAAAAACTCATTGCACCCCCGGTGATCGCTTGGCTGGAACCTTGCAACGACCCCGTCATATTCGCTTAATGACTCCATGAATCTACACAACCGATAGCATCAGCTGCTTGCTCTTCAGCGTCTTTAGCGTCAAAAAAGAGTATCCATTTACATCGGTGCGCGGCTGACATGCAGTCGACTGCATCAAGTAATATGTCGTGCTTGATTGCCAACAGAAACAAAACTGGAATCATATTGAGTACCGATGCATCTCAAAAAGAGGATGGCGCTTCGTGAATATGATTGGAAGCAAGCCCTTCTCTGCCATTCCGTTGATCTGGTAGCACTGACAAAACGTCCCAGCAGTGAACATACCACCATTTGCAAATGCATTTGATAGAATCACCATGCGGTGCAGAAAAGAACCTCCAACGAGTTGTGCAATCTTGGTCATTGAGACTTCTTCAAAGTCACGCCAGTCCATCTTGTCATCCGCGATGGCTCCCATCAATGGGAAAACATACGAGATCAATGTCAGAAACAAGCTGATGGAAATGGAGCGTAGGTATGTGTGCTCGGGGCGATCCACTCGTCCGCCGAAGAGTGACAACAAAAAGATGCCATCATATCTCCAGAACGCTGTAGTTGTGAGAGTTTTCCAATCAATCTGTTCCAAAACCAGTTGGTCATTTGATGCAGAAGAAAAGAAGGTGAATAAGTGGAGTAGCCTCTCACCTTCCTTATACTTCCACTGGTCGAATTGTCGTAACTGTTCCAATGACCTGAATCTCGTGTCTCCAGGAGCACTTCATAGTTCCTTGCCTCGGCAAAGCACCCGTCAATCGTCATAGGCACGACCACGATTACCGCCAATACCACCATAGTCTTCCCAACAATTCTTACACCAAACAGTGTTGGCAGAGCCAACAAGAAGACTCTTTGCAACCATGAGAGCATACTCAAACAATGGGATGCCAATCGCATTGTTCAACACGCCCGAGATCAGTAGCCTTCTTGAAACCCCCAAAAAGGTCCAAACCAGTGGCAGACCCAGATTACGAAGCCGCCTATTGACACATTGGCATCAAGAAAGAGACATCAGTAGAGTACGCGCTGAACTGTGCCTTCATTTGAGCTATCGTATCACCATCATCAGGAAAAGCCACACACATATCACTGATGACGACTGAGAAGGGAATGGCAACGAAAATGGGAAAAGCGACCAGCGCAATCAAACCATTTAGTGGGCCTCCACTTGCGACAATCGGCTCGATTCCGTGTGGACCTCCACATATCAAGAACTAGTATATTGGCATCACCATGCCGACGGACAAGACACGTGACGGCTTCTCAATCTCCACAGGTTGATAGAAAAAGCTTGACACCGAGCTCATGGATCGGATCAGCTGTGGGGCGGACCTGGCTAGCTCAAGCAGCGCCACATCGCTTGAACAAGAGACTTCTCTAAGCTCCACTGCATGATCGATGGGAGTGTTCTCCGTTGTGGCCATCACATCTTCTGAAAGACGTTGCTGCACGTCATGTTGTTGCTGTTACAGGTCCATTACAGACGTGAAGGTACCGATTGCAAGGGCCACGTCAGTTCTGTTCTTAGCAGGGCCTTGGCTTACTCAAAACCGCAAAACCATGCGGTCGCAATTGGTACCCACTCTCAGCTGCCCATTTCTAATTGAGGAACACGCTCAGCCTCAACACTAAGCAGCATCTGATCGATGCAGATTCTCTCCCCTCCCCAGAAGATTCAATGGAGATTGCAAACTGGTTGTGTTTAACCGACACAGGCGCAAACTCGCGAGGGTATTGTAAATAGGTGTTCCTACAGAGATCTCTCTATAGCAATATTGCATGTCTTTCTACCGTTGCCTGTCAAACGCACAAAGCTATCGGACTCTTGATCCATCAAACCCCGCCTTGTGCTAGCGGACTGGTTGTGTCACTCGCAATGGAGTCACGAAGCTGTCAGCGAAGAACTACATGCCTACCACCCTTTGACCTCGTGCAACACCAAACCAGGTTTTGTGGTTACATATGCCCGTCGTCTAAGGTACTCTTCAGGTTTTCAGAAACAGCAGCACTGGATGATCGATCATGAAAAGCCTGAAACAAGTCACTCTTTGTAGCCTTGATGTCTCAAGAGCATCCCATATTCACTATAACTAATATGCACGGATCCTTCTTATCCAGTGCAGGACTGTAGATCAATGCATGACTAATAATCCGCGCAATAACTAATATGTGCGGACCCTTCTTATCCATTGCAGGACTGCAGATCAATGCATGATCGCCAATGCTCAACCAAAGTTGAATGCTGCGTACACAACGCCGACCACAAGGAATCCCGCTGTCGGGGTAGTAATAGTAAGCACCAGTACGCACGCCATCACAAGCATGGGAATCACCATCGATAGAATCATCATCGGATTTCCACCAGGAACTACACTCAAACATCAGCCAATAAGCTCCACTATACCATGCTTCAGCCCAGAAGAACAGCAAGAGCTTACATTTCCCATTGGACTTTGGCGTGCTGTGCTCGATTCGAAGCTTCAATGCCGCCAAAACGATAAGAATCTGCAAGGCGGCTGATAAACAATTGACTGCACGAAGCAGCAATTGGAAGTTGAACGTCAACAGAAACAAAACGGGAATTGTATTGAGCAACAACGCGTAGTACGGAGTCTCGAAAAGCGGATGGGGCTTGGTCAAAATGATTGGAAGCAAATCTTGTTCTGCCATTCCGTTGATCTGGTAGCATTGGCAAAACGTTCCAGCAGTAAACCTGCCCCCGGTCATACTGACTCTTGACAGAATCACCACACTGTGAAGAAATGAACCCCCAACACGCTGTGCGATCTTTGTCATTGACCCATCCTGAAACTCACGCCAATCCATCTTGTCAACCACGATGGCTCCAACCAACGGGAGAATATATGAGATAACGGTCAAAAACAAAGTGATGAAAATGGCGCGGGGGTACGTGTGCTCAGGGCGATCCACTCGCCCGCCGAAGAGTGATACAAGGTAAATGCCGTCATAGCTCCAAAACACGGTGGTTATGAGCGTTTTCCAGTCGATCTAGAATCCAAAACAGCAGATTCACATTTATATGAGTCATCGTCGTGCGAGTCGAGGAAGGCATCTCTCACCGTTCCTCTATTCGCCAGAGTTAAATTGCGCGAACCGTCAACCGCAGAACCTGGAACCTCCAAGAGTAATTCGTAGTGACTTGGTTCCGCAAAGCTCCAGATTGTCGAAACCACCACAGGTACAACCACCATTACAGTCAAGACCACCATGGTTTGTCCGACGATTCTCACACCAAACAGAGTCGGCAACGCCAAAAAGACAACGATTGCGACCATGAGAGCATACTCAAACAATGGGATGCCGATCGCACCAACATAAGTCGTCAATGCTGCGAGAAGGAGTCTGGGGTAGAGAGCATTGTTCAGTACGCCAGAAATCCACGCCCAGTACCCTCCTTGAAACCCCCAAAAAGGTCCGAACGCGTTGCTGATCCAGATCACGAAGCCACCTATTGACGATGGACATCCAAAACCCAACATCAGTGCAAATCACGATGCTAAGCTATCAGCTGGCTTGCAATCTTACCGTCTTCAGGAAAGGTCACACACATATCACTGATGACGAACGAGAACGGAATTGAGATGAAGAGGGGAAAAATAATCAGCATCACAAGACCAAGAAGAGGTCCGCCACTTGCAACAACCAGTTCAATTCCTGCTTGTCCCCCACCCGTCAAGAAGTAATAAATGGGCAACACCAAGCCCAACGACAAAACACGGGTGGGCTTCTCAACCACCATGGTTTGATAGAAAACGCTTGACGCCGAGCTCAAGGACCGAATCAGCCGTGTTGGTGGTCGGTCTTGTTCAAGAAGAGCAACGTCATTTGGACAGAAGCCTTCTCGCGGAGCACTGCCATGACCGATTGGAGTGCTTTCCATCGGGACAATCACATCTTCTGAAGAACGGCGACTGTCGTCTTCTTGTTGCGAGTCCATTGAACACAATAATGACACGTGTAGACATCAATTGTGCTCTCGCTCTTGTCCTGACTCTTTGTCAAAAAAAAAAACAAGACATCTGTTCCTATATGTTTTTCGCCCAGTCAGCTGCTCATTTCCAATTGCGTTCGAGAAGCACCACCTGGTTCTTTTTTAAGGTCACATGCCTTATGATAGGCTTGATGATTCTACTGGCGATAGCTGCAGTTTAATGAAGATCAAAACCGAAAAGGATACTGGTGTGTCGCCTTAGTCTGTTGAAAGATGCACGGTGCCAATTAGATACAACTATGCCTCTCTGCGAATCAGCAGCCATAAGCCACACCACCACCAACTATGGCTGCGGTGGTGGTGGCAAGTGAAGTGATAAAGACGAACCCCAGTAACAAGACAGGAAGTGTAATGGGGTCCACACCACCTTGATGTTCCTCCATCTTGGTGCTACATTCGGAACACTTTCAGCTCCCATTACATGTGTCCGTTTCAGTTCGAACTTACATGCATGTGTAGTATACGGTAGTATACATTAGTGTAGCCCACACTAAAGCTGTTACGCCTTTTGGCAACAGCTCCATTCAACACGACT
>JAMFLO010000472.1:0-24392 GCA_027475765.1 Paralagenidium karlingii
TGGTGGATGATCGAGGAGTACGTTTGAGCCGTATTTGAGAAGATTCAATGCTGGGAAGTCCACATCAACGGGGTTGGTGGTGGGCATGCCATAGCCATTCTCACCAAACGAAGACGTAGACATGGCCACCCGGTCATCCCGTGAAAATGGGAGACTGAGCCGTTCGAATTTCCCGGTGTTGCGCAAATGGAAATCACTCGGGTAATAGTAGTAGAACAGCGCGTGTTTGCCCTGCGCCAGCATATCCAACGCATATTTGCCCTGCATGCGCATGCCCAAAAAGCAAAAGTACGCTGGGATGTCGTTGTTGGCAAACATGGCTTGGACATACCCGACATCGGCACCATAGTAGCCTAGTGCCACCACGAGACACTCTTTGCCGGCTTGCTCTCGTAGCGTGCACGCGTACGACTTGGAACATTGGTTCTTGCAGCCCAGTACACCGTCGTTGCACGGCGGAGGAGTGAGCGACTTGGACGGTGGCCAATACTTGGTAAAGTTCCATAGATCGGATACCTTGACGGCATTGATCAAGTCGTCGTTGTACTTGTAGTCTTTCCAGAACTCGGCACTGAATGGAATCTTGTATTTCGTGCTGTTGGTGCCGTCTTTGATGAGATTCGACGTCACGTAGATACCGGAGCGACCAGTGTACCCGATGCCTCCTGCACAATACGATTCATTGGAATAAGTTTGAAGAATGTTCTCAATTCCCGCTGGCCAAATCTCCATGTCGACATGGATCGGATCGCACACGCCAAGCCCAACCGAAGTCATGCGTTCTGTCGCAATGTCATATTCATATGCCCAGAGCTCTGCCATTGGATACCCAAGCTATCAACACACCCACCCGTAAAACAACTTGCAAGCACACCATCACCAACTACCCGACAGCAACAAACGCGAATCACTGACCACTTCTCCTGCGAGGATCTGAAATACAGTCGTCGTCAACGTGTGACTCGTCCATTCGTCGTACTCGACGATGAGACTTCCTGCGATTTGACCGACGTCGATCATATTCTGATGGTCATCAAACTTGGCATTGGCGCCGTAGAAAACCATCCCGGGTTGCGAGCAATTGGGATTGTGTGCTTTGGAAGACGCTGTGCGTGGGTCGTTGATCTGCGTCCGGTTGGCCGTCATTTCATCCAAGCGAGAAGCAGTTAATCAGCTCAAGCACCACCTGGACATGCTGGAAACGAAACTCACCTGGTAGCGCGGGTAGCCCTTGGCGACGGCTTTCTGGATGAATGGGTACTTGCGTCGTCCTTGGGCATCTCGTGCAGTCAAATCGAATCTGGACGACACATTGGCGACCCATTCAGAAGTCAAGCACGTGCCGAGAAAGTAGTTGATAGGAAACCCGGTGCTAGCGAGCACTCGCACGCGAATGGCGACCGCGACCAACCCGATCAGCACCCATAGCGCCTGCAAACGAGCACCAAGAGACATGGTACAGTCGGACAGTGCAATGTGCCTTTGTTTGAGGTTTTGTTTCTCTTGGATCTGGCAGATGCACCAATGACCGTGTGGCATTCAGCTTTGTCCTCAACGATCACCCGGCCAAACTGGAGCGAACAAACATGTAACGGTTGACGGGCATGGCGTGGTGCACATGATGTTCCGCGACTCTTCAAGACCCGATCATGCCAATTCCATGTTCGGAAGAATGGCGGAAATGGCAGAAAAGCTCCATCGGGCCCCCTTTCACAATCAGCTTTGCATTCTCGATATGCGCACGGACAGCACCGTTGGAGGATGGTGGCATCGGTATCTCTAATCACAAGTCCCAACGATGATGAAGTCGACGCGCTGCTGCTCCTGCTTGCTGTCAAAAGGCATCCCGCTTTAACAACACCGATCTCAACTGTTGGCTTCAGACTGGCGCGGCATGCCATCAAGCAAAAAGGGCTGGTTGGGGCTTTTGAACAACTCTTGTCGTTCAACGAGAAGTGCGAAAGAACCTTCCACGACGCCGTCTCGATGCCAGTTACGGCCGGATACCTATCCACCTCCCACAGTGTAATCATGTCTCCTGCACTCGGTGTTTCGGCGTTTGACTTCCAGAAGAAGTCGCTTTGATGGCATTCGTCGTCGCCCAGGGGTCTACTGTGGACGCATGAGGAATACGAAAGCCCGTTGCTCCACGAGAACGGCATGGACCACAACAACCGGACAGCCAAGTGAATTGGATTGGTATCATCGACATTGGCGGGCGGACGTGAATTGAGCCGCAGAAGTCAACGGGCCAGCTCTTGACCATCACTCGCCGAGCTTTTGGAATACGTCAAGCCCAGATGAACGTCCAAACCAACTCCTTGGTGCCGTCTGTCTTCCATGGCATTCAGGCTCGTTTGACCAGCATGTCGTCGCTGTGGGGTTTGTTCAACAGGAACTCCAGCATCACATTGCCCTGCGCTGCTGCATTGTGAAAGGCCTCGGCTGGATACAGTCCGATGAATGCCGAATCGAACTTGTTGACAACCTCGGTGTGGCCGCCACAAGCAGCCAGCATGATGGCTCGATCCAAGTTGTCGAAACGAGTCACCCCACACTCTTTCTGCAGGTACTGGACCACGTGCACATGACCTCTGGCCACCACGTCGTCCAGACTGGGAATGGCATAACCTTGCGCTACAAAGAATCGGAGCAACTCGAGACGACCTTCTCGTGCCACCAAGTTGACGAGTAGTTGAATGGGTTATCAGGGTTTGTGCAGATTCAGTTGCTGGAACAACCATCTGACTTGCTCTGGCGGCCCATAGTCACACGTCTTGGTCAACAACTCCACCAGCTCCAATGGCGGCACGACAAAATACTTGGCAAGCGTTTGCAGCTCGTCGACGCTTCGACTGAGTGCAAGCGTCATGTTCTTGTTGGTCGTGCGGTGCTGGATCCACTTGGTCACTTCGTGGGCGAGCTCCTGGTGAGCGCAGTTGCAGGCTTGGTGGGGTCTGGGGACCAAATGGCCACAGCCATCCAACCATTCGGCTAAACGCAAGTACCCATTTCCATGGCTTGTTCGCGATCGATCGCCGTGAACAGCTTTGTCACGAAGGCATTGTACACAGCCAATTGGCCACTCAACACCGCCATTTCCACCGCTTGCGGCGTCACTGGCACGAGTCTTTTGGCAACCAACCACTTGACAATGTCCAAATGGCCTCTTTGCGCGGCTTCGACCAGCAAGTGGCCGGCCGGTTTGGCAAAGCGCTGTAACCGTGGAAGAGCCACAGGAGAAGCTCCAGGTTGCCCAAGCGGGAAGCAAGCCAGACCGGGTGGTGGTGCCACCCGTCGTCGCGGATGGTGAACTTGTAGTAGAGCGACCTCTTGGCCAACAAGACTTGGAGAAGCGGCAAGTAGTTCTTGGTGATGATCTTGACCAACAGGTGCTCGAGACCGTGTGGTTTCTTGGGGATTGTGTCAGCCAAAACAGCAGCAAGAGCGGATCTGCTTTGGCAACGAGATCGTCCGGCGTCAGATCGTAGAGATTCAGCAGAAACAACTCGATCTGATGCAGCACATGGCTCTGGCTGAGCGCATGGCGGTGGGGCCCATGCGGCGCAAACTGCGCCACAATTCTCAGCAAAGCCAACGGCAATCTGCTGTGTTTTGGAACCAACTAGCTATGAAGCGAAATCAGCCAATCAGCGATGAGTTCCAACATGGCTGAGTAGTGAGTGTATGGAGTGATGGATAGATTCCATCGGAGCGGCAGCCTCGCCATCCCCCCCCCCCCCTTTCAACGCCACTCAATAAAAGATTCGAATGGGTCCAAATAATAAATAGATTCGCACAGCTAGATACGCCACCTTCTTCTTCTTCTTCTTCTTCTTGCTCTCTTGGAGCGTACACTGCACTCACATCCATCGATTCCTTTCACTTGGTTGGAGACACTACCACTTGTTTCTTACTGTTTGCCTATACACAACTAACTAATTCTTGACACACGAGGCCCATGGCGTCGACGTCACAAACATGGAACGCAACGAGGGAAGCTTGCATCCTTGAGGAATCTTTCGCGTGGGCGAAATCACCGGAATGGGCGACGCCACCGAGAGCGGCATGGGCAACGACAACTGGACGGGCATCAGTGGCATGGGCATGGCCACCGGCATCGACGGCGCCAACACTCCCGCCTGCTGATAGACTGGGGATGTAGCGTCCATGGACACTTCCGTTCCGACCAGATCCAACTGCACTTTGGGAAGAATGGGTTTGCACTTTTCGGTGCCAATGTACTTGGTCGGCGAAAGATGCGGACGCTTCACCAGACTCGACGACGATTGCTGCTGGGTCATTTCCTCCATGTTGGAGGCCATACTGGACGAAGAGCTCATGGAACCAGCTTTTCGTTTTTTGGACTTTTTGCTTTGGCGCTTGACCAGCGACATGGCGTCATAGTCGTCACGGCAGAAATATTCCCGTGAATAAGTCGGATGCTCGGCACGTGCTTTGCTCCATTTGCGGAAGCCAAAGTAGTTGAGTTGGCGTTGGAAACTCGCGAAATTCTTGTTTTTGAAATACTTCGGCAGAATCTGATTGGTCATTTCGGTCTTGTTGAGGATCTGAAAGGCCATGCCATCAGTGGTCCATCGCACTATGTCGGGACTCTCGCGTCGAAGCATTTGGTGCAAATGCAACAAAAACGGCGCCACCCATCCACGCTTTTGGGAGTCATCTTCACCAGCTGTATTGGATGGTGGGGTATTTGACGACGAAGAGGAAGAAGATGGTGGGGAATGTTCGCTTTCCGACTCCGAGCCACTGGTGCATCCACTGGATTCTTCACATGCAGCAGTGTCTTCCACCAACAAGTTGGAGATCGACATGGTCAGTGATCTTAACTGAAATGCTTTGATTTGGTTATTGCTTGATGCAGGCGGCGGCGGTGACTGCTGTAGCTCTCAGTTGAATCGCGCAAAACCCAAAATGAGCCAATTGGGTTAAAGCAACAGCACCTTGAGCACGAGACCACACAACAGAACTGAATAGAAAAACTCAGTGACACTAGGAGCGGAACGCAAGGGAGATGCTGCTGAAGGGAAAAAAGGAAAGCGAAGAAAAGGGCAACCCTGGGGGGAGGGGCAATCACTTGAGTGGAGATTCCTTTTGGTTGAATCAATCACAAGCAAGCAAAAAAAAGAAAGAGTATTGAGATTCACTATAGGGCTGTCAAAGTCACTCAACCCCTGTCAAGATTCTTGTCGAAGCTATTAATTAGAGAAAAAGTATAGCCAAGCATCTTCAAGAATCTTCAAGTGGTAGGTTGGTGGAGTTTCAAAGGGCAAGGTTTTCCGATGAAAGTTGGAGCACAACCCTAGGCAAAGAACAAGCCCACCCAAAGAAAAAGAATCCGCCGATTCCTTTTGGCGCTGAAGCATGCCTTTCATGGAAAAGCTGATGGAGATGGCGAAAGGTGATGAAGTGCGAGTTGGTGGGCAACTTGAACGGTGGTTGGGGAGGAGCCTTGCTGGCGGGTGACGCCAAGAAGCTCACAACAACATGAAGATTCTGTGCAGATTCAACGTGTACCGTATGTTGCATACAATTCGCAAGTGATTTTGTCTTCCAAGAAAACACACCAACCACCACCTGCCTGAGAGATGGGGTTCTTTTTTCACTGTGGGCACCACCGCAGCGATCGGATTGGCTAGCTACCCACAAGAAAAGAGACAGTCGCACATTGTTGGCTTTTTGTGTGGTTCGGCTCGCGCTTGTGCACACTGTCGTCACCAGATCGTCTCAGTACCGTACAGTACTGCAGGCTGTATCCATGAGGCTTTCAAAAGACTAGAACGCACTTTACTGCGTGGGATTCCATTGGCTCTCAGTTGCGTTCAATGCCGCTTATCCTCAGATTCTTTGGCACTGAATCTGAGACCATGGCAAACCAGAATCCAAAAAAAGGAAAACTATAGGGCATGATCAAAGGCAGGAGATTCGGTTCACAGGAGTTCGATTGAGCTGGTTAGAGTTGGTTCCTGAGCAACAAGTGTCATCGCACCTGAGTCAAATCCAGCTGCGATTGGTTGAAAACGGGATAAACCCAAGATTCGCAAGGCCTCATTTCAATACCAAACCTCATAAAATATGAGGACCAGAATCTAGAACACGAAATCGTACCAGTATATTACCGGTAGGAGCAGTCGATTAGTTCGTATTTTATCCAGTAGAGTACAGTACGACGTGTTGTGGTCCACATCTTGTCCATGTCAAGTTGTGAGGACTTTGGTGGAGTGGAACAGCTTGATGGAAAAGGCAGTTGCCGATCCAATCCACCGTCGGAAAGCCTCACTTTGAAGATATCATGGTCAACACTAGCGTTGAATGTGTAACAAGCAAACGAGCAGCAATCATGAGTATCAACAGCTTATCCCAACCTTTTCACCATGATTCTGCCGATCAGCTTCAACATCCACGTCAGCTTCTAGGTGCTGGACATTTGGTACATCGTTCCCGGTCAACCAGTCTCAGTTGGTTCTGTCCGTCGTGCAAAGTGTGGAGGGCTTGTCACGTCGGTTCCGTGGTGTAAGTCGTTTGCGGTCTGCCTTTTGCCGTCTTTCTTGCTGCAAACAGTCGCAATTGATCGCCCGTGACGAGTCTCTTTGACTCTCGTCATCAGTTTGACCACGTATCTTCCTTAGCCAGGGTCACGTCGAAGCTGCGTGCTTGCTCGCACACCAACACACACCACAACGTTCCCATGGGATTGTCCATTGCCATGGCCCCGATCCAAGAATGCTCAAGACGTGCTCAAGCGGCTGCATCGATGGTGTGATTTCCTTGCGACTAGTGTTCCCCGAGTAAATATTTGCCACAACTGTGTGGATTTTGTAAATTCGGACAAATAGCTTTTCCTTTGCATGGCGTCAGTACAGTGGTAGCCAACCCAAGTGGACGCAGAGAGCCACGTCCGCGACCACCACCAATTGCTTCTTCTCATAGTCTTTGTTGGCGAATGTTGTTCCGCTCTACAAGTGGACCATCGGCGTGTGAAATGCCGTCGTGACCAAGCCGGAAGTGGTGAAAGAGACGGCGGCGGGTTTCTTCCTGTAGCAGAATGACGGGATGACCAGTCCAAACCAACCAAGCAACTCGACACCTCGCTCCACCACGAGCTACCCCAAGAAGCAACCAAAATGAATCCAACAAGATCCCACCAGTGTACTCAAAACTCTTGCGCTCTGTGGAGATGTTGCAGACCCCTTGGAGTTGTTGGTACTGTTGAAACAGCCCTGTCCGCAAAGATACCGAGATCGATTGATCTGCTTGGTCAAGCAAATGGAGTCGGCACCCAACTAGCCGTCCAACTCCATTCAAAAAGTCGTCAATTTGGCAGCAAATGAAGCTCATCTGAACATTCTCGTGTTCTTTCTGGCGCAAAGGGTACGCCGTTTCCAACCTCAACGACGTCGTGGCCTCTGGCCACGTTCGATTCGAGGATCTGGATCGATTTATCATGACTGCTGCCTGTGACGACCACACCGAGGTGATCAAGATGTTCGATGTGTACAACAGACGGTATTCGGTGATGGCCCTGCACAATGCTGCAGCCTAGAGCAATGTGAAGATGCTGCGCTTCCTGTTGTTGAACCCCATGATGACTGTGTTCTGGCTCGTTCTTTGGAATTGAGGTATGAAAGACAGTAAGCCGGAGATCGTCAAGCTATTGTATATCACGATGTATGTCCCTCCGTGCGCAATCTACGATGTTGAGGTATGCGAAGTCCTACGACTTTGATTGGATGGACACCTTCGCCACGGCCAAAGTGATTCGGTTCATTTGGAGTCCCATGAAGGCTTGAGGTTGAGCCGCATCTTCCGACTGGCAACGTCAGTTCGTCAGTTCGTCATTTCGGTCTGGTTAGAGTGCTCTTTGAGATCGAACAGCAAAGGGATCGCTGGGTGACCATGAACGACGCCATTGGATCCAACCACTTGTGGGCTGTCCGCTTGATCAATGAGCATGTTTGTGAAGGCACGTGCAATGCATGGATCGAGCGGCACAGGATGGGAACCTTCCCGTCGTGAAGTATCTTGACGAGAACTGTGAAGGTGGCTATAGTGATAACGCCATGGCAAATGCCAGCACGTAATGGTCATTGGCAAGTTGTGAAACTCCTTCACGAGCATCGAACGGAAGGTAATCTATCGGATGCATTGCTGGCTGCCATCCCAAATGGCCATTTGGCAGTGGTGCAGTACGTGGTTAGCATTGCTGGGAACAAACTCGATCTCCTCCAGCAAGCGTCTTGGCGATGCCTGCGTCCGTAGTCAGGTGGAGATCGTGGAATGGTTGGTGGCGAATCAACCTCAGCTGGTCTATACTAGAGTGCACAACGATCGCGTCGTGGGTCAAGGTGCAGGTGCAGTTGGTGAAGAGTTGGCGATGGTTCTGGATTTGCTTAAGAACCAGAAGCAAAAGAAGTCGGTTATCTCGCGCGTTGCCAAACGTCACCGAGTGGGTTAAGTTTGACCACTATGTCATATTCGAAGGTTACGGAAGTGCCATAATGGTGTGGAACGTCCCATGTGGTTCAAACGCAATAGATCGCTCACTGATCCGGTTGTCGGGGACGTATGCTGGCTGTCAGCGAAGTTTGTGAAGAAGCTCTTTGATTTGGGGGGGGCAGGAAGATCTCACCAGTAGCACGCAAGGTGTTCTTGTACGAGATGATAACGAGGTGCAAACAAGCGAACGGTACGTTGTGCTGCACCTACGGTGTCGTCGGAGCCTGTTTTAGCAGCTGGAACACCTCGCTGTCTGGGTGCGAGCAACAAGAGACATCGATCGAGTCAAGTGATAGATTAAGCCGATGGAGGAGGTGGACGAGAACCGTCAAGGAGGTCGCCCCGCAGGGTCAACTCGAGAATTCTTCAGCATTTGGTGACGTAAGGGCATTCCATCACCAGTTAAGATGGCGTGGTGGCCAAACGTCTTGTGAAAAGTGTTCCGTAGAGTGCCTGCAACGCGAGTGTGGAGGGACCCGATTCAAGCGTTTCGATACGCAACCGCATACGGCTGTCTGTGCGGGGCACATTGAAGTGGTGGTCAAGTTGTTCGACGAAAACCTTCAACGAGAGAACTCTCTCCATTGGAGTCGTATGAAGGATGTGACTGGAATCGTATGCTCTACTGAGCATATGGTCGGTCACCCATCACTGTGAACTGGCCAGAAAGATCGTAGAGATCGACCGCATGGTGCGTTGTCGTTGGACCCAACCACTCTGCAGGTTGTTCTCTTGGTCCACGGGCAAGCTAGTGAAGGTTTCGAGCCACAGAAGCCAAGGATCGAGCGGCGCAAGGGGGCTAACCCATCGTGAAGGTGGGTGCATGAAAGATGCCATGAGAAATGCGAGTGAGAATAGTCCTTGGGACTGCAGGTGCTCCAAGAGAGAGTCGTGGGGTGTTGGAAGCGTCTCACTCGCCAAACCATCAGCATGGCCAGAGCGGTCGGCTACGGGAAGAATCACTTGCTGGCGGTGGTGTTGCTCAAGAGCCGGTAGCATCAGCTCAAGCACTGTCCGAAGTCATCGAAAAACGATGCGGAGCACACGACAAGGGCGAAAAGGGAACCGTCGACAGTTTTGAACAATCGTTGAGGACGTCACCGCCAAAAGATTCGATCGCGGCCAATCGCTTGGTTGCCGGGGACACCATCGAGCGGTTCATTCCCAATGGCACCGAGTCCAGCGAGTAATCTCCGGCGCGAGTTCACAGGTCTGCTTTGGCGGCGTCCTTGAAATGACCGAGTTTTGATGGGAAGCGGGTCTGCAGCTTCATGCGCATGTCCAAAATACCACGAAACGTCTTTGCGTTGGCATCCACCCGACAAAAAGTGCACTTCTGCGTGGTCGTGATCTTGGTCTTCGTGCGCTATCACTGATATCCTGCTTCCGTCTTGAACTCTTGCTGCCTTCAAAGTACTGGTAGAACTGCTGTAATGTACTTGCAAGTTGCCGCGTGGTTGGCCGCAGGTGGCATCCAACTCTCCTGCTCTTGGTCTCCACTGCTCACGGATCGCTGATACTGGACCATCCAAAAAGTTTTGCCAACTGATCATCACGACCATCGCCCTCAACAATGCCAAACGTGTCATTGTACCAACCCAGGTCAATTAGGCCGACTTCGGCTTGGGTCTACTCGCTGGTAGTGTCGAACAGAAATGGGATTTGCGCGGAAAGGGGGGGGGCACGACGCCGACACCAGGTGCAGGAGCCCCACACAGCCGCAAGTGGAGCCAGAATTCCATCGGTAGAATCCATCAGGGCGTTGCAGCTGGTGCTGAGAAGGTCTGTTCCAAGCAAGCGTTGAGGTCACGGTGAGTAAGAGAGAGAGAGAGAGAGAGCCACAGATAGAGACAAACACAACGAGCCCTTGTGGTTCTTCTGCAGAGGCTCTGATTGGCAACTTCCGCGTTCAATGAACCCATGCCTGCGCTGAGAGGGGCTAGAGCTGAGTTCACTGCTGCGGTCACTGCTAGGTTCCGCGCTGGCAAGAACCACAGAGGCGCCACTGCAGCACCTGCTGCTTGTCCAATGGATTGAGCTTCCCTGACAGCAGCCTCGCCGAGTTCGGCTACGGCCCACAACGGTCATGTCGACAGCATCTGTGCACCCACACGTCCGAACAGCCCACCGCAGAGCACTTGGCGGTGGAACTGGAGAGGATCTGCCGTACATGCGATTGAAGAAGACAAAGCACTCGCCGAAGGAGGTGGTTGCCTTCTTGGCGTTGACATCCACGTGACGAAGATGCACACTTCTGAGTTGGTCCTCTTCTGAAACACTCGGGTTCCTGGCATTTGGAGCGTGGGCCGACTGGACCAGTCACCTCGGGTTGGTCCTGCACCTATAGCGTTTACGCAGGGATAGAGTAGACCACCATGAAGTTGGGGGGGTGTCGTTGGAAATGTGCGTGAAGCTACGGCAGGGCTCAGCAGATGGAGTATTCTTCTTCAAGGGTTTCAACACAGCAATGCATTTGATCATGGTCTTCCTGCTCACTTTTCATGGGTTTTTTCTACTTATGTCACCACACAATCCTTTTTCTTTTGGGTTAAGATCAGCGCCACAATCAGTCCATAGAGTCCCAATGCTTCGGCGAAAATCAGGATTAGAATCATGGCCACAAACAGCTTCTCTTGTTGGCCGACAGCGCGTACACCGGCATCCCCAACCACACCAATGGCCATGCCAGCCGCGAAGCCGCTCAAGCCGCAGGTCATCCCGGCAGCCAAGTGAGCAAACGACGTGAACGAGCTGTACAGTGAAGCTTTCTTCTTCATGTCTGGATCGGTGATCCCACCGATGATAATGACGGCCACGATCAGACCGTAAATGCCCAGTACACCGGCCATGACGACAGGAATGATGTTGCGCATCACGAGTTCGGGTCGCATCACACCCATGGAGGCGATACCCACGCCGGCTTTGGCGGTGCGATACGCTGCACCGAGGTCCATTTTGCCCCACAAGCAAGCAGCATCACACATGAACCGATCATCCAAAAGCACTCGGGGACCCACTATTGAAGAGACTTACTGGCAAAGACAAGCGCCGAAGCCACACCCATAAAGCCAAAGAATGGCGCCGACACAGGGCAGAGCTCAGTGATCAATTCGACGAGCATGACTGGCTGGGTACTTGGTGTGAATGGGGCCGTAGTAAACCGTCGACAACAAGCAAAAGTTGGCCTCACTTGCGCACTACAAGATGCGAATTGATTGGAAACCCGAGAGGATCGATTGACGCCAAGCTTTCAGAGTCAAGTGGATGGGGTAGCAGCTCCCGCATGCGGCGTTGGACACGAGCAGCGTGGAGGGTCATTGAAGTGAACTGTCGCCAATCTTGCTAGTGCTCACATCACTGCCGTCGCATTGTTGACTCCAGATCGCACATGATACATGGTATTCCCCATTGGCTTGCTTCTCCGGGTTTCACATCCAAGCGATTCCACTTTATCGTGGACCTTTCCATTCCAGTGTCCAACTCGGACCTAACACCTCTTTCACAGAACTGTCCGTCTTGGATGCCAAAGGCCCACCACACTTTGCTTTGGGCCGACGTGATCGTTTTCCATGTTGCTCGACAGTGTGGAAACTCGTTGCTTTGCGCCAAGAAGAGTGGATGGATGGGTGTTCACGAGCCCAAACGACCATTCAATTGACGAAGACGGATATGCACAGAGGCCGAATACACACACACACACGCGAACGTATGGCTTTGGCACTCAATCGATCTCTGTTAAAAATGGGCCTGGTCCCCTGTCGGTGCTTCATGCATGCAGGATCTTCAACAAAGCGCGCCACCAAATCACTGGCAATTATGCGAATCGAAGGTATCCTCATTGAGAACGACAATGTCACCAT
Organism: Paralagenidium karlingii; assembly: GCA_027475765.1. Taxonomy (NCBI): domain Eukaryota; phylum Oomycota; class Peronosporomycetes; genus Paralagenidium; species Paralagenidium karlingii. The sequence continues at coordinate 12,378 of JAMFLO010000472.1, forward strand.
AGCGGGACCCGTATCAAATGGTGTGGTGCACACATGCAGACGCCACGACTTGGGAGAACTCTTGTGCTTTTCGAAGGTGCAACGACCCGAAATCACGAAAGAAGCGCCAGATGGCTGGTCACAATTGACCACCTGTTTGCAGTAGCATCATCTTATCACGGGTATGGGCGGTGGCTACTTTGTGGTGTGCATCATCCATCCGAGACGAATGAAGGTTTCATGGTTTTTCGAATTGAAGAGCTGCCGAAGACGAAACAAATGAGAACGACACACAAGGAACAAAAGCAAAGCACATTTTTTTTTTCGTATTGGCCGCGAGATCACAATTCAACTGTGCTGTTCTTGCCGACGAAGCGACCAAAACACTCCGAGAAGGAAAAGCGCGCCCGCACACATGAAGAAATCAAGAGAAAACGAGGACGACCAGCTACACGCGCCTGTGTGCGTGAAGGGAACTGCCTCTATCCGACCTTTACTACACCGCCCATCAAATCACTCGACTCGAGCCTCGACTCGCTTTCCCTCTGAAGTCGGTTCGTTGCGCTTATTGCTCGCAGTCACCCTTCTTCTGGGACAGAATCAAGGCAACAATCAAACCGTACAGACCCAAAGCTTCGGCGAAAATCAAGATCAAAATCATGGCAACGAAAAGCTTTTCTTGTTGGCCGACAGCGCGGACACCGGCATCACCAACCACACCAATGGCCATACCAGCAGCAAGACCACTCAAACCGCAGCACAAGCCAGCTGCCAAGTGACCGAACGCAGTGTACGAGCCATACTGAGCCTTGGCATCATTGCCCTTGGTGGGTTCCTTGATGGAACCCTGGATGATGACGGCCACAATCAAACCATAAATACCCAACACACCAGCCATAACAACTGGAATAATGTTACGCATCACGAGTTCGGGACGCATCACACCCATGGAGGCAATGCCGACACCGGATTTGGCCGTGCCGTAAGCAGCACCCAAGTCTAACGTTCGAAAACAGCAAGTCAGCCCTCGCGTCGCAGTGGTCATTGCGCGTGCGAGCCTTGGATAGCGGCTAGCTACTTACTGGCAAAGACAAGGGCCGAAGCGACACCCATGAAGCCGAAGAATGGCGCAGAGGCCGGGCAAAGTTCACTGGCGAGTTCGAAGAGCATGTTGTATCTGTCGCTTTTCCTTTTGGAGAACAGAAAGCAAGGAACAAGTCGGGGCAAAGAAGCAACGCCAAAACCAGCGCAAGTCACCCAGCAACATTTACAGCACACAGCACAGCACAACAACCGTCAGCGCCTTTTGGTTCCTTTCATTGGTTTGCATCTCTGCTTGCGCGCATGTTGCCGCCAGCCCTGTTTGGGCTTGGAAGGCCCCGGGCTTTCTCTTACCAAAGGGGGGAGACTCTTTACCAACGGGATGCGATTGGAGAATGGTGCTGAGCTGGCCCAAGCGCCGAGCCAAAGGACCGAACAACAACCACACGAAAAACCTCGTCTTTGAGGTTTTATGCAGGCCCCAGAGAACCGAGCCTTTCCCCTTCTCCGCTGAAACATGTTGGGTAAAAACGAACCCTACTGCATGGGCTGGATCCTCCCCTATACAACCAGCAAGACATTCCCTAAAGTGCGAAACGTGTGCAACACCCTTTAGCCGTTCCCAAAACCGGTTTTCCATTGTCTGGCTTGCGGCTTTCTCTTTGGGTTTGGGTGAATGCACAGGCAAAGGTCTTTTTTTGAAGTGGGCAATGTGCTTAATAATAAGCGGGGCTTGTATTCAGGGTGGTTAGCAGCGATTTGTTACAGGGTCGCACCATGGACCCTCCCCCAACAAACATGGAGCGAAGAAGTTGCCGCTTGGGCGAGTGGTGGTGGGCCACGTTTTCGTCGGTTCTATGCCGCCAACGCTGGCTGAGATGGACTCAGAGTTGAGAAATGTGGGTCTCCACAACCTGACACAGCATCGGTGGCGTTGGCCAGGCCACCCTGGACGTGAAACACAAGCGATCAAGTTGGTTCACAAGTGAGATTTGTTGACCCCATAGCTGCTTTGGCTCTGGTTGGCAGATTCCGTGTGGCTTGAATGGCTGGTCGAGGTGTTGGCTAATACAACGACAACAGCTGGTGGCTTTGGTGATTCTACATGCTCTGGAACTCCAAGATGGCTGAACTGGTTTAAAACGTGTCCTGTTGGTTGTATGCTATGCCCACGAAAGTCGATGCACTTTGCTCGCTGCCTATGCAACGTCGAAGATGTACGGTTTGGTTGCAGCTATAGTCTTCAAGGGATCGGCATTTCTTCTCAAGTGTGTGGCAGCTCCACCAAGGCGAATCAACAGCGTGGCCGACTTCGTGTTTCAGTTGTCATCATGACCCGCAAATGCTGTTTGGAAGACGATGCACCTTCTAGTGCTCCCGAATCAAAGTCTCACTTGGGCGATTTCTTCGCCGTCTTCCTCTTTCCCAGAACCGAGAGGTTGTTGTCAGATAACAAAGGGGAATGAATCACAATGATTCATGCAATGCGGCCCAGTTCTGGCACCTGCCATAGCAGTTGATATCACGGTGCTCCAAGGGGAGAAACAGCGCGCTTTTGGAGTCACAACCCATAGGGCATCACCAAGCCCTGCAAAAACTCGCGCCAGTCGGCTTCGGTGTCGTTCTGATATGTATGAATGAATGGTCCTTTGGGTAAATTCTTGATTTCCCCGACACCCTTGCGTGGTTGGATCATTCAATCCTGAGTACACTGTAGTCTGAGCATTTTTGCAAGCAAACGGACGGCTGTGCATGCAGGTAGCGAATGAGCCGACTGATGCGAACGATGCGTGTGATCTCGAATGGTGAGGATCCCTAGGCAGCTGACACAGCAGAGGAGACACAGGAGTCGACACTTTTGAACAACTCATCCACGTGTGATTGCGATTCCACCCACAGAGAGGCGAAACCTTGGTGCATTTGGACCCACGTCCCACACACACACACAACAAATCTCGCACTTTATCGAGCACGGGTAGTCACTACTCGATAAATTACGAAATGCACCTTGCATATTCAATGCATTGTTGGGCATTTTGACCAGAAGCATTGCTACTAATTTAGTAGTAGATTGTTCAGGTGCCTGGAAGGGTCCTGACTTGTATCAACATTAGTGGGACAACGGGATGCAAAACGAATGGTTGGCGCAGGAGAATTACGCCAGTGTGCTGCTACGATGTCCATGTTTAGAACCCTGACCAGTGCAAGCGACACAGGCTGCCACTTCTTCTAGCGCGCTGTCGACCAATGCATTTGGCGTGGCATGGCATCGCATGGCATGGCATGGCACCGACTTGCCCACTGTCAACCCTGCAGATATGGATCATCTGGCACTGAAATCTTCTCGAATACAGCTCCAATGTGCTTACATCCGACCAATCAATCCATTGGGGCGTGTTGAGTTGACGTCCGATGTGGTGGATGAACTCCTCGTGATGTGTGTCCACGTGACGGATGGAATGCAAGTGCTCTCAGCAACAACAAGATCTACGTTCATGTGGCTTTGCGACATCAACGGATCACGTGGGGACTGGTCGACCAATTCGCCAGCCCATTAATTGACAGTCCTAGCGAGAGTCTCTTGGTGCAGCATGTAACTCGTGGTCGTTGTCTGTCCATCAAGAGATGAAATACCGCCGTGTGCGTTATGACTATAGTGGGTCTTTTCTGGTTCACACTGGGTCAGCACCACCGTGGCGTTGATCGGCTCTATGGTTCTATTTCTCAACAACGATCTGTCCCTTTCGATTTGTGGAGCGTGTGTGTTGTCGCATGCTGTCGCAATTCTAGGCATTGTGCTCGTGAACGTTTTGAACATCATTTCCACAAACGTTGTTGATGGACCTCTCGGGCATGAACTCCTCTGCTAGGATGTCATCAAAGAGCACAGATGATATCACCGCATGTCGCCAGCCAGCCAGCCTATTTCGATGAAGCCAACCCGTCTCCGCACGATCAAAATGATGACGAAGGAGAAGAATGCACCGATGAGCACACCAGAGGGAAGAACCACCGATTTCTTCCGACGGTGGTAGCATTCCGCGAGCTCATACATTGACAAGAGAACTTAACCGTCGATCAGAGAAGCACGAAGCAAGTTAGCCCAATCTTTCGATCCACCCACTGGCTGGACACCCCAACCAAACCAAGCTTCCGTATCCAGTTCCAAGCCATTGCCATCATCGGCCTCGTGCATCAAATGAGTCGACATGTTCGCCAAGCACAGCATCACCAACGGATCCAACTCCCATGTCCTTGTTGGTGCGTATCGAAAGCACGGTATCATCCCCTCATGAAGTCGCACTTTGTGAACCAAACAAGTATAATACCGTTTCATACAAGTGTTGCAGGAATGTAGGCTGAATGTAAGAACAGTTATGAGTTAGATCGAGTGATAGAGTACTAAGTTAGAGTCACTTCCGTTACAGTTTAGGTTTATTTAGGTTCTTAGGTTAAACTGTGAGGTTTATCTTGAAGGGACGCGCCTCTTCATGCGCCCCTTCAAGTTGCCTTCACATTCAAACAATCAGAGAGTCTTTTTCCTCCAGACTGACAAGTCGAGAGCCTTCTTTCCTGAACTGAACCTGCTGTTGGTACAAGCTATTCTCCGAGCCATTCTACGGCCAAGATAAGAGAGCCCTTTCGAGCATCGGCGATAGACACCACAGAGTAGAGAGAGGTGCAGCCCAGAAGAAAACAGAAGACAGAAGCAAAAGTAGCAATTGCATTGATGCATAGCTTTTGCATGTTTCTAAATGGTTCTGGTCAAGCTACCTCACTTCGTTTCATGCTCCAAACATCACATTTGGAAGCACTTGTTGGTCCGAACCAACTTCAGCCAGCTCTCAGCTCTTCAATAGCTTCGCCGACTCGTCCTAGCCTTTCAGCCCTTCGATTGGTCCAAATTCAGTAACCTTCAACTCCGATTGGCCAAAACTCGACCTTGCAGCGTTTCGATTGGTGACAATTCGAACTTACCTAGTGAGACGACGGTTTAAGTCCTGCGTTCATGTGAGATACTCTCTGAGTCCTCGAAGTCTTGGCTAGGACTCTCTCAGTGATAAGAAGAAGGTTACCCCTCACTTGGCGAGTGTGTGGTGCGGAAAACGACCCACAAGCAGCGCAAGATCCAGTACCTCCGCAGTCTCGACCTCGTGGTTCGAAACGGCAAGTCCAGAATTCGGTGTGACAACTTGCGTCTCAGCATCGTCACCATATCGACTCAGTTAAGCACGCCATCGTACTTTTGCAGCAACAGCTCGAAAAGGCACCTGAATTTTGCCAAAGAGACCGTGTGGTCACCCAATTATCAATTAAAGGAGATCTAATTGGGTCTGGAAGGTTGCGAATCGGTTTTGACATTGATCGCATTTTGGAGGAAGGTCAACAACGGGACACTCAGGATTTGAGCAAGGAACTCTCTAAGAAGACTCCAGCAACACCAGAAGAACCCGCCAAGAAACTTCCAAGCAAAATCAAGATCCAGCAAAGAAAAAGTCATCAACGTCCACCGAACCGGAAAGAAAGCAACAGTCAAGCCAAGAGAAGAAGCGAAGAGAGTTCCTCTGAAGAATCCCATTGTTCCGGAGAGTTCCTCTATGAAAGCGAAAGAAAAAGCAAAGAGTAGCGTTGAAAAGACACAGTAGCTTCTGAGAAATCAGTATTCTTTTCATTTGTCTTGAGCCCTCAGTTCCCGATTGTGAGCATTTCCATAGTTCAACCTTGGTGTTTTAGCATCCGACGGTACTGACGTACAAAAGTGCGCAAACTTGTTCGTCCGCGTAACGTACCAGTTGTGAGAAGACAACTGAAAGCAGTGAGCCGCCAAATCCTCCGTCCAGTCCGTGGAGCGAGTCGCCATACCCTCCCGTAGAAGTGAAAGCTAGCAGCTTTGCACTTGGCCGAATGAAACACCAAGTCTTGCAGTTGCTTGGAATTCCAAACGACGCAACATCAGCGAGAACAGAGAAGAACATTGTACCAAGCGAACCGTGAGCGTCGAGAAATGAACGAGCACCCCCCGAATCAAGACGATGAATCCAGCACCAACTCTCAGCAGCTCATGCACAGCATCAGTAGTATACATCCGACATATTTGATAGAGGGTTTTTCTGTGATGCCATATTTTCCATCTAATCCACGATTCTTACATCTTCACGACACGAATTTTGCAAATATTTTCATAAATTCTATCTCAGATAAAAAGAATATGATTTGGCAGATTATTAACGTATAGAATGTTTCCCAACCTGAATTGGAATGATGCGCTCTACATGTGGTATTATTCCTTTTCTTGACGTCTCAGGTTAGTCTTCCGCTCAAGTGACTTAAAACTAACCTATCACATCATTTATGCACCGACAGAATACAGTGATTTTTTCATTTGGTTCTACATTTTATACAATTTTTCCATTCACCGATTTTTGAGCTCTCAACATGGCTCAGAGCTGAAATGAATGAAAAGAATTTAAACCGACCAATCAAGTCACCTCACCTCGCGTAGAATACAGTGAGTCTTTTGTTTTCATGTTCAGTTTGTATTGATTTCCCATTCACCAGTTGATAAGCTTTCAGCATGCCTCAGAGCTGAAACGAATAGAAAGAATATGAATCCATCAAAACTCATCTCTCATCAAACTCTCCAATGCTTCAATTTTAATGAAAGTTTTGGGTTCGATTCTTTTGATAAAACCAACGACTCTATCTAAGCTCAAATCTTCTATGTTCTCTTGATCCTCTTAGCTGAAGTTACATTTACCACTCCGCTTACATTTATTCTCCCTTTAAAGAAGCATGAATGATTAGCTCCAGATGTTGAGCTAGTGCCGGTATTACCATTTTTGTTAAGAAATCCGTAGTTAGGTACTGATAAATTAACGCTCGTATTGACTTCGAATGGATAAGTTGTATGAGATCCACCAATTCCCACTTTCTGACCACTTGAATACTTTGATATCGTTACAAATCCACTGCTTCCTGTTCCGAGAACTAAGCTACTATCATTGTTATGTGTATATAACGTCAAATAGCCAGTACTGGATAATATCTTGAAGTCATTAAGTGTAGATGAATCATACAACCTAAAACTTGCTGATGGATTATAAATCTCTAAAGCGTGATTTGGAGAGCCTGTCCCAATAACAACCTTTCCATCGGCTTGAAGAACTAGGATTGAGCCAGTTCCATACGAATTGAACGATAGTTTATTACATAATCCATTGCCAGCGTATGTAAATCATCGAGAAACTGTTATTAATGACTCTGAGGCTCCAATTCTTAAACAATCATCAGCTCCTGTATTCAAGATATTGAGGTTATATGTACCACTTGAGGATCCAGTTGAGACATTTCCAACTCTCATATTCGCATAACCACTCCACACTCCGACATTGTTGCAAACTCCTATTCTAATTGTATTATTCGCAGGTGAAGCATCTGGACCTATACCCCAATAAACAGTATTATTCCAATCTCCTATATATCTTCCAGCTTTGTTTGTGTTATTTGAGAATATGTAATCTGAATATGTCATATTTTTACAGCTTAAAGTAAAAGTAGTTGAAGATAATGAATTAATACCAGTTATATTCTTTGAAGAATCTAAAACAAGAGCTCTATAGGCACTTGCCGTTCCTTTTACCATTTACATAATCTAATTCAGTGGCTGTTGAACTCATAACAACTAAGTTTATCAGAATTTGACCACTTTTTAAATTGATTCCAGCACCTACATTAACATCGCTAATTGTCTTCTATTTGCTTATTTTGAGATTTCCATAAGCCCCTGACCATGTACCCAAAGAATTGCTACAAACTTCAATTCTCAATGTTGAATCATTATTTCCAGTATTAGGGCCAATTCGCCGATATGTTCGTTACTGTCAAATGGTTTAATTGAGCTGTTGTAGCTGACAATCCACTTAGTTTGTTTATCTCGATAGCGGTAGAAGTAATTGTTGTTCCATTTAGAGCTAACGATGAAGTTGATAGTCCAGTCAGAGTTCCTAATGAATCCACTTCTTGGTCTACTGATTTTATCAATGTAGTCTTCAGACCTCAAATATTCAATAATCTTATTCTCAGCATCAACTCTACTATTTATAGCTATTGGTTTTGGGAAGATATAGGTGTTGGTGTTTGGGAAATATACAATCTCACTATTATCTCTCTCATCAATCAGAGTGTAGCCGAGTTGGACATTTGCCTTATATGCTTTGATTTGATGCTCCAGGATCTCTTTCAGCTTTTCAAAGAATGTATCAGTATTGATATATTTATATAAGTGAGTTTCCATAACTTTATTTACTATCTTTCTATATATAGGTTTCTTTCTTTCGTTCAATATATAATCCTCAACTTTTACCTGCTTGATCTTGCAAAATTTTGAAAATAACTCCATATTCAATTTAGTAGTAACATTCGAGACATAAATGTTGCGTCCAGGACGATTCTTCACCTTAACTCTGAAATGGGAACCCCAGGGCTTGATAAGGATACCTAATTCTTTCAAACCTTCAGGATGTCTGGACTTCATCTTCACCTAGTATCTATAGGTAAATATTTTTATCTTCAATATGTTTTTAAAAAGTCTCTAGAATATCTAATTAATTTTTCAAAATTTTTCCTCTGCCTATATATAGGTAAATACTTTTTCTTCACAATGAGAATACTTTATTATGTATCCGATAAAAGTTGAATAACGGATGGCAGTTACAATCTTGTATCAAAAGTGTTAGTATTTGCTATCCGATATGTCAGAATAAGATAGCTGTTATGATAACAATTAATCTATATCAGAAATCACTGCGTTTGCTTCCTTGACTTCCGAGGAATGATCATCCCTACATTAAAGACTAAGCAAAGAATAGATAATTAAATAAGTCTAACCGATAAATGTTGAATAACAGTTGAATGTTGAAATGAGACATCACACCGCGCTAATCAAAAAATCTATTGCCGAGTGATCTTTCCAACATACTGTGTCACGTTGATGTCAATTCTCGCTGTGTGCTTCTTCCCGTCCACATTTTTGTAGGGTTGAACAGTATAATTGTCATAGATGTCATTCGAGACGATGAAAAGAAGGATGTGCTCATACCCTCGAAACTCTTGACCCTGCATCAAATGCTGACAGACTGCTTTCAAGGGTTGGTATTTGATGGGATGAGCAGAACCCACTGTCGACTGAGCGTAAATAATACGACGATCTCCAGGGACCACGAGCACACCATCAATTGCTGGAAACGATTTCGACAGCGGGATGTGAAGTAACAACTCATTTTGGATTTCGGATGCAGCATGAATGATCGCGGATGTAGCGTTCAATGGACCATGGTGCGTGACACTTCCGGCATGCCTTCCTTCGAGTGCTCTCATACAGAACGATCTGGTGGCAAGGTCTTGAAGCAAAAATTTCTCGATTTCTCTGCCTCGCCACGACTGCAAATACGCTGCAGAAGTCTGCAACAACGAGCGAATCTCATCGGCAGATTGTATATCATAACGAGCGCCAACGATAGCCTCGACTGCCAAAGATGAATACGTCAAATAGGAAATACTTGGATCGACCTCATCGCGATACAAATTGAACACGATGTGCTTCATCCGATCATCAAATACACTTTCCTCGAAAAGCCGAACCTGGTCGTTCAAATGATCGAGATTGTAAGGAATCTCATCGCTCACACGTTTTACCAAGCGTTCAAACGTTTCAGATGATGAAAACAGAAATCTCGGTTTGCCACCAACGAGATTAAATCTCCGTATCCACTCGTCTTCATCGAAGTGAATCGCATCTGCGAAACTCTGGCACTCGGCTTTGGTCCATGGATTCATGTACACCTTGAAGCAAAGCGCCTTGACAAACTCGTTGGAATTCGTAGTGCGTGGACTGGCAAACAGATACGCATGGTTAAAGCTGCCAAACCTCAATGCTCCACCAGATTCATTTCCATCAAATAAACCATCGTAGGTTCTCCCAGCACGCGGCGTATCCGAAATCTCGTAATTCGTGTTGTTCCAAGTAAAGTAGATCAGTGGATCATCAAGCGGGCGGTAGGCGATATCCTTTCTCTCCGTCATAAACAGAAGCAGCAAGAACAGCCCAAACACTGACTTCCCAATCCCAGGACTTCCAACCACAAGAATTCTACGGAGCGATCGATCTGACGATAATCGTTGCTTGATGAGATCATGGAGGTCCCAATACTCCTGTCGGATATAGAAACCATCGGGGATTGCTGTACCAAAGATTGTCGTTGGAGTATCCAATACTGTTCCCACCGTGGCATCGTTGAGTTGTTGTGCAATTGTGACCAAGTCATTCAGCCGATAAATATGTTCTAAGCGGATTCGCTTGTTTGGCTGCTCCTCGCTCGTTGCACTTTCCGGAATCACCACCAACACATTCACAGGGCCATTTCCTGCTGTTTCCTCATCCTCATCCGCTTCCCCCACTTGCTCATCAGATAATCCAACATTTTTAAGCTTTGCCCGGGCAGCATTCAAATGCTTCAGGCCGTTGGTGTCAGTCACGTGTTTGACTTCATTTTCCGTCAGCCACGCGTCCTCTTTCTTGGCGAGATAGAGCTGCAGCTGGCGTGCAGGGCACGTAATGTCCTCGTTCTTCCCCTTGATTGCTTCCTTCAGTCCATTTACAGTGTCATTCGCATCGATTGAAACGTCAAACGCATCTCCCGCCTTTCCTACTAGCGCGCACCACAACTTCACCATGTTGCCTTCCTTTTTCCGACTGTTCTCCTTCCTTCTGCCTTCCATCAACATCAAATGTCTCATTTAGGTACGATTCCCTTAGGTACGGATATCTTGAGCAATATAATAACCTGTTTGACATGATCCAGTATGAAATAGAGTGTTCTGGATATAATGTGTTGAAGGTATCAATTAATTACAATACAAGAACTATATTTACATTTATATATACTTTATATGCTTTATTTTGGGTTTCAAGGATATCTTTGAGCTTATCAAAGAAGGTTTCAGTGTTGATGTATTTATATAGGTGCGTCTCCATGACTTTATTTACTCTCTTTCTATATGTGGGTTTCTTTCTTTCATTCAATATATAATCCTGTACTTTTTCCTTCTTGATCTTATAGATTTAGAGATAAGGTCCATATTTATTTTAGTAGTAACGTTCGAGATATAAATATTGCGTCCAGCACGATTCTTCACCTTAACTCTGAAATGAGAGCCCCAGGTCTTGATAGGGATACCTAATTCTTTTAGACCTTCAAGGTGCTTGGACTTCATCTTCGTCTATATTATATATTTTTCTAATGTTCAATATGAAATCAAAAAGTCCGTGGATTAATTGATTATTTCTTCAGAGATTTTCCTCTGCCTATATATATGTATATATTTAATATTGAATCCGATAAATGTTAACTAACGGCTATATGTTTTAATTTCAATCAAAAATGTTTATAATTGTAACTGATATGTTAAAATACGAAAGCAGTTATGTTACATGCAAATAACCTATATCAGAAATCACTGTGTTTGCTTCCTTGACTTCAGAGAAAAATTGCTCTGTACACTATAGGGAAAAAACTTAGGCCGAAAAAAAATAATTAATTGATCTATCGGATAAATGTTGAATAACTGCTAAATATTGAAATGAGACATTTCTATTGCCGAGTGATCTTTCCTACATACTGTGTGACGTTGATGTCAATTCTCGCTGTACGCTTCTTCCCGTTCGCATTTTTGTATGGTTGAACAGTATAATTGTCATAGATGTCATTCGAGACGATGAAAAGTAGGATGTGCTCATAGCCTTGAAACTCTTGGCGCTGCATCAGATATTGATAGACTTCTTTCAAGGGTTGGTATTTGATCGGATGAGCAGAACCCACTGTCGACTGAGCGTAAATTATACGACGATCTCCAGGGACCACGAGCACACCATCAATTGCTGGAAACGATTTTGACAGCGGGATGTGAAGCAACAACTCATTTTGGATTTCGGATGAA
>JAMFLO010000473.1:0-24383 GCA_027475765.1 Paralagenidium karlingii
CCGTCAAAAGAAGACGCAGACTTTGGCAGGAAGGCGATTGTGATGAGACGTCACTGTTGCAGAATACAACATGTGCAAGTACACCAAAGAAGCCCAAAAACACTGGATACCAATTGTGATGCTGGTTGTCCAGTGGAAATGGAGTCTTTTCCATGGAGTTCTTCGTGCTGTTTTGATCCGAGCGCTTTCCAGCCTTGCGATTGTACCAAATGCCGTTGTTCAAAGCCTTGTTGCGAGGAGAACATGCATGAGGTGAACTCAAATGGTGGAACCTTGGTTCAAGGCCTAAAACGATACCATCATTTCAGCACTGAGGGGCAAACCATTGTCAAGCGCAATCCCAATAGAAAGCAAAAGAAAGAGAAGCGCAAGACGAGATAAGCGCTACGACCCCCTCTAATGGACATGCTCAAGGCAACAACAACAACAACGACAGCAATAACAGCAACAACAAGAAACGAATGGAATGGAAGTGATTCAGAGTGGACTTACATTGGATGGCTAAAGAGAAACACAAGTCAAGATGATGATGGTGCGATGACAAGTTGTGACCAAACAAGCATTTGCATTTGCGGTTGGCCCAAGAAGACTTCCAATGCTTGGAAACAGAGTGCCAGGCGCCCCTGGTGTTCCTGGTGTTCCTGATATTCCTGAAGCGAGATGAACGTTCCGCAGTCTTGGGGTCCAGGTGTCTCCAATATTCCTGAAGTCATGTGAACGTTCCGCAGTTTTGGCGTACAGATGTCCCTAGTGTTCCTGATGTTGTGAATGGCTTTGATATCTCTGATATCCCCAATGTTCCTGGAGTCCCTGAAGCTATACGAAGCTATGTGAACGTTCCGCAGCTTTGGAGTACAAGACATCAAGAGAGTATGAAGGCAAATGAACGTCGCTCGACCTTATGGTATCGGTACCAACTATGATTCACTGCGAGTGGACAGACTTGAAGTACCAGTACATACCATTGCCCCAATTCGGGACGGTGTCTACAGTATTGTGATTCAAACGGCCATATCAAGTCTTGAGTGGAATGACGCAATCAATTCGTGAGTTCAAGCGACAAGGACAGACCATGACATCAACAAGAGAAACAACAAGTTATGAAGGTTTATCAAATCCCCACACACAACCAGCCACTAGGCGTCTACCATGACCAACGACAACATGAGATGACGCCCAAGGGAGTCAGATGAATCAGATTTGAAACACTAGGAGGAGACAGACGACAAAGCAAAGAAGAGTGTAGTGATAGAGAAGTCTTTTTTAAACCCCGCAAGTCTTTTTCTTCCAAGTCTTTTCAGCCACAGAATTCTGTGGCTGAGCCAAAACTCTTTTAAGTCTTTTTGGGGATCTCCCCATACTGAAACCAAGTCTAAACGGCAGTTACGCGGCAAGTTGCGCGTGACCAAGTTATTATTGTGTGTTACTTCAGGCTTCGGTTGTGAAGAAGTTTGTGAAGTATATACAAGCCACGCTGTTTGTCGCGATGTTGGTGTTTCTTGTGTTGTTGTTGGCCGTGTTGGCCGTGCTTCTCGTTCTTGAACGATGGTGAGTTGTTCTGACTCTGTTCATTTCTTGGTCCACCGCCTGGTACGTCGCATGGTCAAAACAACGTAGCCCTTGCCGTTTCCCGTGATGGCCACTACGTACTTGAGAGCTTTTCAAGTTCAACCGCGTGGAGAGTCGAGTCCAAATCGACCTTGGAGAGGATACCGCGTCTCTCATTGGGGCATGCATGATTGCAGAAGTATTCCAGCGTTGTCTTGAGTGGAATGCCATCAATCTTTTTTGCGACTGCCTTCAGGTAGAGTACGTGTCGCTTCCATGTTGTTTCTTAGCGCTTTGGCTGCTTCATTAGATCGGTGAGTTGTGACGTTGTCAAGGAGCAACCGAACTCCTCCTTCATGGTCATCAGGTCATCGAAACTGATCGTCGGGTCTTCTTCCCGTAAATATTGGTAGTACTCTAGTGCGGTGTCCTTGACACAGAGGACCATTGCAATCATGAGGTGACAGTCTTGCCAGACTACGTCATAAAAGATATGGTTGATCTCGACTTGTTCATTGAATTGTAGCATGAACCCCGCCCAATTGACGCCAAGGCCGGAGTAAGTCCTTTTCCCGAGAATTCAATTAGCTTGAAGTCCTTCAGTCGTGGTGTATCGTGTGGGTCCATTCGCGCGGGTGGGTTGACTGTTGTGATGCCGTCGGCATCGTCACGTTCGACCGTACTGAAACTGGTCGAGTCATTGGTTCTGTTGCCGGTTAATGACATTCAGCAGCGGATGCTGCAACAACAGCCGGTGCTGATGTCGACTGTCGTTGCAGCATCCGTTGCTGAATGGCACTTGTTGTGCCAGTGCTTGGACCGCCTTCATGAGCTGCCCTGCCGGGTTGGTTGGCAGTTCCGCTTCGCTGTCTTTCGGTGACGGTGGAAGTGGCGTCGCAGATGGGGTCGAGTTGGCATTGGTGGCTGCCAGCGATTGTGTGCCTGTGGCTACTTGATCATACGGGTTTTGGTTTGGTGGCGTCCGTACATGGATTGGGACTGCCGTTGTTGGGTCTGGAGGGGGCAGCATCATTGGACTGTTCGCCAATGGCTGTTGCATTAATTGTCTTCTGGTTGGAGTCATTGACATGGCTTGGGCTCATAACCTGTTGTAAGAAAAGTCAAAGCCACTGGAGTAGGTTCTGTCCGTCGATGTTCTTCGCAGTGTCCTTATTCTCCTTCTTTGAGCACCAATTGCACACCGGGACGACGCTGAAAGTCATTCTTCAGTGGTCGAGAGCGGTCCCTTGCTCTGCCTACGTGGTCGAGTGTCAATTTCGAACTGATTGCTTTTTAGTTTTCTCATTTTCTCTTCCTGTCTTTCTCTCTCTGCTTCTCCTGTCCATTCAATCCTACTTACTGCTGATGTTGAAGGGCCCGACGAACGGCAGTCAGAAACATGCTGCTGCTCAAAGGGTAGAGGTTAAAGCGTGAGAACAAGTGTGATCCACGGGAAGAGATGATCCCTTTGTAGTGGTTGCTTGTTGCATTACCATCCTCCCAAGCACTCGAGATCTTTTATCAAGGTTTCCTGGTGGTCGTCAGCCATCCGAGATCAAAGCATCTTGGGGTTACCACACAAGATTGCTCATGCTTTGCTCGAGGTGACGTCCGAGGTTGGAGAGATGATGGTAGTTGCTGTGCGCCATATTGAACGCAGCCATTGTGCAAGAAGAAGGATGCGACGACGACGGCGGAAAAATATCGGGATTCGAATGGGAGCAAATTGGAAAGTGAGTTGATGACAAGCCAAAGTCCACAGCCACGCCCATCCCATGGAGATCCCCATCCACAACACCCGTTGACGCATACTCACCTGATGTCGATGTCAAGAAAGAAAAAGTGGACGATGGGGGTATCGATCCCCCTGCCTCCCGCATGCGAAGCGGGCGCTCTACCATCTGAGCTAATCGCCCTCAGTGAACAGTTCGGGAATAGAAGTGATATACAACACGGATGGACGAAACGGATTGGCAAGTGATAACCATAGCATCCAGATCCAAGCTCAAGCACCAGGACCATGCCATCACTGGCAAAGTGGTGCAACAGACGGCGATCATTGACAATCTCCAGAGGTGGTGCTCTCTTTCTCTCTCTTTTCTCATTTCTCATGTCTTGTGCCCTATCGACCGCAAAGCCAACACCAGAACCCCCCAAACCCACGCCAACGCGATATGCCATTGAATTGGTTCTTAGTTGTTACTGGAATTGGTGAACGTGAACGGGACTTTGGCGAAATTCTGCATGTTCTTCTTCAGACTCTCCGTCATGTCGCTCATCTTCTCTTCCATACCGGCCATCTTGCCCGTGGGTTTGCTGCGTTGCATGCCAAGGCTCTCGAGATACACCACTTGTTCGCTTTTCTTGAGCCCTTTCATGCTCATAATACTCTGGAAATCATCCGCGTTGCCTTCGGGCCACATGATCTTGAAACTCTCGACCAGCATCTCGTTCGGTGTGCCGATGAGCTTCAACACGCTCTCGACTTTGGAGATCTCGTTGGTGACGAACTTCGTGTATCGCGCTGGGATCGTGGGCATCGAGGACGAAGAAGAGCCTAGTCCGCTATGGCTCGGGGAGCTGGCAGGAACAGGCTCATTGCCAAGCAGCGGCAACTGCAGGAAAACCGTCTTGAGCGCGTACACATCGAGCAGCAACTGTTGAGTGGCGACCTGGTTCACTTTGCGGCACTTCATGACGGCGGCCAGGATTTTTGGCACGAAAGAAGCGGCAAACTTGTCGCAAAAGTTGGTAAAGTACAGACTGGACAGCATCTGCCTTAAAGTCGGCACGAGGAGACGCAGCTTTTCGCCGATCTGGTTGACGTAGTTGCTTTCGTCGCCGACATTTTCAAAGTTCTGCCAGTTGGTCTTGTAAATGGTGCTGAGCTCTTCATCCAACATGTTCTCGAGGCCCCACACGATACACTTCATGGCTGCCGTGCCGACATCATGGAACAAATCAATCTCGTTGGCGAGCTCAATTGATTCGCTAAACGCCTTGTCGATTTTGCCGCGGATCGCGTCTTCCAGCGACGGAAGGGTCTCGGCACAGTACTCGGCCGTGTTGATTACAAAACACCACTCTTCTTCTTCTTTCTCACCCAGTTTCACTTTGCTAGTATCCAAAGCGGGGCTGTTGCTGCTGCTGCTGCTGCTCGGCCCAACGCTCAAACTGGTGATCGAGTTGGAGCTGGAAGAAGCAGCCGAAGAAGACGAAGACGAAGAGCTCGTGGGTAGCTTTTGCAGCAATCGCTGCGCGTACAAGTGAAAGCACCGCTTGAACTCGTTGTGCAAATCGAAAAACGTTTGGCCCTTGGTCAGCGCGGTGCAACGTTTGATGGAGTTGCGGATGTACGCAAACATGTTGACCGAGCTGGAAAACACAGGCAAGGGTCCGTTGCGATCAACAATCTCGGAGCTCATGACTTCGTTGATCATTTGCTCCATGTTCTTTCTCTCCAGCGCCACATAGCAAGTCATAAACGGATCAAACGACCGAGAAATGATGCCTCGAAGACTCGGCAAAGCCTCGTCCGAGTTGCCGAACAGCTCGCCATTCTTTTCCATTTCGACCTCAAGTGCGCGGCGCTCGGCTTCCCGTTTCTTGCGACGATGCTTGCGCTTGATCCCTTCGGCGGAATGGGGATCAATCAGTTGACCGTTTTCATCAAACTCTTCTTCACCCTCTGGGTTGTCACTGGAAGCTCCGCCTTGGTTGGCACCAGGAGTGTACCCTTCAAAGCGCTCGGCAATGTCACGTTCAAAGATCAGAGACTTTTGCAAAGCTTTGAGCAGCAGTGTGACATCCATTTCCTCCGGGGCTAAGGCTCCCATTTGAGCCAGCAAATGGGTTCGCGTGGTCTCACAGAACGCGATACTCATCCGTCTGGCCATCTGCCAGTGGCGTGGGAAAACCTTGTCCATTCGCTCATCAATCATCGAGAGCAAATGGTAAAACCACGGAAACCGTTTGTCGGCATGTTCGAGTCCTGCGTATTCGCCATTGCTACCAAAGAGTTTACCATAATTCTGCAGCTGATCTTCGCAAAACTTCGTGATCAATCGGGTTCGCGTGGCTTTGCCGAGAGCGTCGATCACAGCACAGGCCGCACTCAGGTTGTTGAACACGGCATCCCGGTGTTCCTGCATGGGGAAGTTTTCCTCCAGACTCTCCAAGGCGCCAATAGCCGCAAAATCCTCAAAGATCTGGCTGCTGATCTCGTCCTGAATGGTGCGCACGGTCTTGCGCAGCTCCACGATTTTGCTAATGTTGGCGTACGACTCAAAGTGCACAAACAACGTGTTGACGGCTTCCAGCAGCGACGAAGTTTCTCGGTAATTGCGCTTGGAACTGGCCAGTTCCAGTTGGTCCACGGCATTGACCAGCATATGCAGTCTTTTCAGCGCGGTCAAGGTGTCCTGTAAATGGCGTTTGGCAAAGTCCAATTGCTTGATATCCCGACAGATCTCCTGCACCATGGTCTCGGATTGCTCGGCTTTGCTGCGAATGTCTTTGATTTTCACAAACAGCTGGTTGACGGCGTTTTTGGCGTCTTTGAGGTCGCTGAGTGCCTGGTGGGCCGCCAGAGATTGTTCCTGGGATGCGACCGACAAGGAATCGTCCAGCTCTTTCATGCGCACTCGCAGGCGACTGGCAAAGGGCCCGATCTCGTTCAGACTCTGTTCGTCCGGGAAATTGCGATTGATGAACTCATGGGCATCGAATTCAGGGCGATCCAACAGATCTTCCGACGGCAAAACCTGAGTAAACGCGGGGAGAAAGCCCACAGGAAGGAGATGGGATCCGCGAAGAAGGTGTTCGAGTTAGAGAGAGAGAATGAGGGTCAGGAATCGACGAGTTCCAAACCTTTTCCAGCGCATCTTCAACGTTGGCAGGAAGCTTTGCAAACTGGTTGGCCGAAGGGTCTTTCCGTCGTGGCTTGACGTCGTCCGACGACTTGTTGCGCGGCGACAAGTCGCTCAGATTCAGCCGTAGCATCGTGAGCGCTGGCTTCGCGATTGGGTCGAATCAGATCCGAGACTGATGCGTTCGTATCTGATTCTGTCGCCCACGAGCGTACTTAAAGGAGTCCGTACTGTTCGACTTGTTGAAGCCAAAAGGTTGCCTGCCCTCAGACGCCACCAAGCCGCGGCAAATGGGGCCTCTGGGTTGTCGTCTTCTGGTGACCATTTGACTGTTGCGATGGCTTCCAAGCAAAAACCTTCTTCTTCTTCTTCTTCTTCTTCTTCTGCGCCTGCCAATGACGCCAATGGTGCGCGTTTGGTGCTGTTTGTGCACGCGGAGGGCGCGGAAAAGCTCCAACCCGGCAACGCATTTCTAGATGCCAAACCGGATCCGTATGTGACTTTTGTGCTCAACCAAATGGAAAAGAAATGCGACCATGTGAACGACGTGGAGCCACTCAAGTTCTTCACGTGGCCCAAAGCCATTCACCAATTTCCACTCGACGGCTGCCAGAACTTGGACGACATTTCCAAGTTGACGCTGGAGATCCACGTGCGGGACAAGGATCTGATCCACGACCGGTACATGGCCGGCGGCAAAATTGCACTGGGAGACCTGATTCTAGCCGCTTTGGCGAAAGAAAGTGCCCAAACCACCCACACAGTCGATTCAACAACCAGTGGAGACCTCGAACTGTGCAAATCCAGACGTTTCCAGCTGGAATTCAGCGATGAGAAATTCAAAAAGCGCCATAAACCACGCGATTGTCCCGAAATTCAACTCACCATTCGAGTGCTGGACCATCAGGCGAAACAACAGCAACAGTCAGTGCCAGTGCAAGCACCTGCTAATGCATCTGCCGACATACCAGGACAAACTGCAACGAAACCTCAGGTACCCCAGCAACAAGCCTTGCCACAAACAACGGAATCGCCCATCAAAGAACTGAACCAAATGACAGCAGATGCTTCTTTGACAAACGAATCAAAGGATCCACCACTTACCGCTGGTCCGGAGCCTTTGGGGCCACCCAATCAAGACCAAGGGAAACGAAAGAAATCTATAGATAAAAGTGGAGGCGAAATGAAGCAACCAGTTGACAACTCTCTCAAATCATCTGGTTCCAAGCGGCATGTCGCTGATAAAGGTGCTCAACAAGAACAAGTATCCGCAAAAGAGGACATTGATACCAAACAGCCAGCGAACAATTCAGCCAAACTGTTGGCACCAGACGTTGCAGCTCAAGACAACAACTCCCAAGAGCACACAAAGACGGATTCGAGCAAGGACAAACCATCGCAAGCGGCTGGAAATACCGAGAATCCATCCTCGAGTCCGCGCAAAGAAGCATCAGCGAGTTCAAGTCCAAGGAAGGCCTCTGTGTCCTCGTCAACGGCGTTGCCAGGTGTCAATCCAAAGAAATCCATCAAGCACGATGCATCCATTCGAGAGTTTGTGATGCTATCGATTCAAGTGGTATCGGGACGCAATCTGGTGCGACCTTCGGGACTCTTGAACGCCATGCACTCACTCTTTGACAAACGGCCAGATCCGTATGTCGAGATAGTGCTTGGGAGTGAGAAGCGCAAATGTCGTCCCCAGAAAGACGTAGATCCAGCTGCTTTTGAGTGGGTGGACATCAAAGAAGTGTTCACTTTCAAAAGCACCGCAGCACTGCCAAAAGAACTGATTGTGCATGTTCGAGATGCAAACGATGTGGGCAAAGACACCTATATGGGCGGCACGCGCATCCCGATGGAAGAAGCCTGCAGTCTCTTAAAGACTCCTGATGGCCCGAGAGAGATGGTCAAAGCGTTTCCATTGGAATACTCTGATGAGAAACTGAAAAAGCGCCAGGCACGAGGAGAGATCACGCTGGGCTTTGCGTGGGGGTTTCCGCAAGACAAACCATCTCGAAAGAGCATCGTCCAAGCCAATGCGAAAGAAGAAAGCAAGATCTCTCAGGAAGAAGCTTCACCATCGAAACCTCAGACGCAAGATGCTGACCAAGGAGGTGTATCATCGGACAAGAAGCAAAGTGGCTCGTCCGATCCCAATACAGCAGATGGGCCTGAACCCGGCAAAGAATCTACCACGGTTGTTGCCGAGCAACAACCTACTGACGAAATCGGAACCTCTGAGGGTTCTTCGCACGCTCAACAAGAGCAGGGTCAAGCGCTCGAACCGAGCAAAGAAAAGCGAAACAGCAGCACAGGTGCCTCCGTATCGTTTGCTACGTCTGCAACCTCACTGGCACCAAGAGACATCCGCACGCTTACTGTCCAAGCTCTCTCGGGAAAGAATATGAGTCGACCTCATGGCGTCATGAATGCCCTGAAGAGCCTGGTGGATCGCAAACCTGATCCGTATGTAGAGTTTGTGATTGACAACGACGCGAAACGCTGCAAGACCCAACAGAATGTCAACTTGAAGGAGTTTCAATGGGATCAAGCGATTCAAAGCTTTGAGTTCAAGCACAAACCGTATCCAGGTGAGATGATTGTCCACGTGCGCGATGACAATCTAGGAAAAGATGTCTATCTCGGAGGAACCCGAGTTGTTATGAAAGCCATTTACGAGCTTGCAGAAAGTCAACTACACAACGAGATTGTCCAGTCTTTTCCGCTGACTTTTACCGATGAAAAGCTCTCGAAAAAAGCACCAGAGAATGGTCTCGGCGAAATCGCGCTGTGCTTTCGATGGCAATATGCTGAACGACCACTTCCTCTCTTGGCCGAAGTCGTGGAGCCAGTGTTTGGCTTGTTGTTGTTGAAGAATTTGAGCATCCTGAACCACATTGAAGCATTGTCGTCGTCGATTGACTTGTATCTCGAAGTGACGTTTCTACCAAGTCCCACGAGCTCCGCCGGTCACATCCACCTGGCTACCGAAGTGTTGCCCCACACAACGAAAGGCATACCGACGGATGGGATGACAAAGTGGCCATTTTCCATGGAAAAGCCGCTGTGTTTACCGATGATTTGCGCTCCAAACTTTAGTGTCGGAAGCGCATTCTCCTCGCAGTTGAGGATTCAGCTCAAGGACAAGAACACGATTCTCAAGGATACCAATGTCGCGGAACTCACAGCGTCCCTTGAGGAGCTCTTGGCCACTGGAGGCGCTGCTTCTTCGACCATGAGCACCAAGCATCAACAACTGGATCTTTTGGCTTGTAACAAGTCGAAAGCACGCGTCAAATGTGATTTCGACATGGAGTTTCAACCGCTTCGCGCGGCCATGGCGAACGTATCAGGAAAAGACGCGGAAGCTGGAATCTTCATTGTGTTTGTGCTTCGAGCCTTCATCCTCGCAGAGTCAAAGGCGACGGAGGTGTGCGCTTGGATATCAAGCTTTACTGGTGGACTGGTGGTGTTGACCGAACTAACGTGTTATTCCGTCGGTAGACTCATGATTTGAGCCTCGAGGTGCCTGGTAAACTGGGCTTTTCGCATGAAAAGTTCACGACAGACGCGGTCTTGCTCCAAGATGGTTGTGTTGCTTTCTGGAAAAGCTGCTTTGAGATCAAATTCAATGCGAAGCAGGCAGCAAAAGGTAGCATGTTTTGGCCATTCCAGAAGGTGTTTATGGTCCATCTCTGAATCACCATTGATATTGGTGTTGTATGGGAGATAGCGAGTACTTTGGAGCTGGAGATCAAACTGTTTTGCGGCAAGAAAGCAACCGGAACAATCAGATTGGATGTTGTGGATCACTTCAAGAAGTCCAAAGGTGAGCTGTTCACCGAAGAACTCGTGCGGGATGGACTTCCCGTCGCTCGACTCCAGTTGGCTATTGGGTTTCGTTCGTTGAAAGACATCCAACCACCCATTCACGCGACACTTGGGACCCGCTCGGTGCCAAGTGGCAATTTTTACCTGCTTGTGGTCAAAGCATTGAACCTGCTTGCACCAAAGGATGGGGTGAGTGCAATTCACCTCACGGTAGCCTCGCCGCATGGACATTTGTTTACTCATGTGAACAACCGCATGCAGCACAACGAAGGCCATGACGGGATGGAGCCGGAAGTCCGTGTCGCCATTGAACCGAAGCATGTCAAGTGCAAGTCGAGCCAGAAGACGACCGTGTTGGAAAATTCGGACAGGAATCCGGTTTGGCAAGAGTTTCTCAAGCTTGAGTATCGTCTTCCTGATACCACTGATGCGGCTTCATCCAAGAAAAACACAGCCGTGGAGCCGCCTGTTGTGCGATTGAGCGTATTCGATATCCAAATGGTAAGTCTGGGGTATGCTTTTGCTTTCTCCTGACGGTTTGCCCAAAGACATGACTTTCTAAAGGTAATGACTCTCACAGCCTGGGGAAGCGACTGGAACTGTGCTGGTCGGCAAAACCGAAATCCCTTTGAGCGCGTTTGTTCTGAAAGAAGGCCAAGCCAATGAGTTTGCGGGTCAAACGTTGACGGATGCTGCGCTCTCGATGATTGCACCAAACCTGAGTTTGGATCTCTTCTCAGATGATCAGCAACCCCAAAAGACCGGCACTTTGATTGTTCGTGGGATCTTCGAACCATTAGGAAAAGCAGACGCCGCTGGAAAAACAACCAAAGTCAATCCCATCGTGACACAGACCCGTAAAGCGCTGCGGCGCATTGCCACCCAGTGTGAGGCACTTCCCGATCGAAGAGCGAGTGCCGTGGGTGTGATACCCCTGCTAACGCCGGGCCGCCTTGAAGTGCATTTGATCGATGCCAGAGTTGTCGGGAACCTGGACATTTCGTGTCATTTGTGGCTTCACTCGGCATTGGAGGATCGAAAGACGTTCAGTGCTACTTCTTCCGCTGACAAGCAGCAACCTTCTTCGTTTTCGTTTGACAAACAAATGACATTCTACACGCGCGACATTACGACAGAGATGATTCGACTGGAACTCACTTGCGGGTGCGTCTGAATGGATGTTCAATTCGTCCTCTCAATGTGTATGGAACTGAACAGGTTGAACCCTTGGATCTCGCAGAAACCAATCGATTGGATCTTTGCGCCTTCCGCTGGCCGAGATGCGGTTCCAACAAGGCAAAACTTTCCAACAAACGCACGTTGTGGTGCTGTCTCGCGAATTCAAGAAGCGTCTTGCATCGCTTCGGCCGTCTTCACCACGGAAAAGCACCATTTCACCACGCAAGAGTAGTACTCAATCGGTCACCGTGAAAAGTGTTCTCGAAGAAAAGCAGCTACAAGAACAATCAAAAGCGTTGCCAGAGTGCACAGTACAGCTGGCCATCAGTTTCCATCAAGATATTGACCTCGGTGTGTTTCCCATGCGTAATCAATTGCCAATGCAGCAGCAGCTGGCAACGTCAGGAATGCTGTTGCTGTGTTTCCGGCGCTTTTGTGCGAGCGCCGTGTGCAAAATGGCGAAAGAGACGCTTGTGGTTCGTGTCACCACTCTTTGTGGAACTCATCAAACGGTTATGACGACGACAGCAGCTGTTTTCGACGACGCAAAGCGCCAAGTAGCTTGGAATCAAATCGTTCGCTTGGAGATCACCATTGATTTCCTGCAACAAGCAGCCAAACTGGGCAGTTGTCCTTTGATGCGAATCGAATTGGTGACGGGCAAAGCGGCGTTGTTTCCCACCGTCGTTGGCATGACAGAGATCAGTTTTGTCGGGCTCGTGTGTCATCCTGGTCAAGTGCTGGCCAAGCAACTCACCTTGTTGTCCACGGGGTCTCTCCATTCAAGTCAGGACCAAGAGAGAGCCACTGGAACCATGGGAGTGATGGAAATGAGTGCCGTCTTTTGCGATGCTTCCATTGACCTCAAGAAATACGATACGCTGACAGCATTTGAGCCCGAGAATGCAGCTGCCATCATGGAACTACCTGGTGTACTTGCGGTTCGCTTTGTGGTCGCGCGCAACTTGGTGAGTTAACGTCATCAATCTCCTTGAGAAATAGAGTTTGCTCTGATTGCGACCAAATCGTCAGGAGGAAGTTGAGGAAGATCAAGATCCGTATGTGGTCGCACGGTCCGCTCCGTGGTCCATGTGGAGTGCAAAGCAGAATCAAGGAACACTCAGTTGTCAGACCAACGTTTCGTTGAACGGTGGGGCCCATCCTCAATGGAACTCGGCAGTGTTCAATCTGCATGTTGCCGACGCCTTGACCGGTTTCTTTCAAGTCGACGTCTTCGATAGCAACGAAGAAGACCACAAAGCTGACGTGCTCATCGGTGGATTCACCATAGCAGTCTTTTCTTTGTTGACCTATCAAAGGCACAAGGCGACCCAGAGAAAGAAGCAGATCCGTGATGAGCTCAAAAGTGCTATCGTGACAGCACCAACCAAAGACCTACAAAAAGCCCAGCAACAGGAACCGGGAGATGACAAGCCCAGCAAAGATGCGAATCATGGGGATACTGAATCGGATGTGTCTGAAGAAGAAGGAGACGAAGTCGAAGACGAATCGGACTTGGAAGAGCAGGAGCATCGAATGAAAAACACCAAGTGGATGGAGAGCTGGTTTCCGGTGTTTCGTCGGTTCAACTCGAGTCGGCCACCCACCGAAGATGAGGAGACCACCGAAGTGGACCAAGTGGGCGAGGTGCGGTTGGAATATCGTTTTATCCCACAAGACGTGGTCAACAAGATCTCGATGGATGCATCAAGGTCCCGGTTTGTCAACTACAAGCACTTGAATGGAAGCCTCTTTGTTCAAATCCATCAAGCACAAGGTATAGCAGGCAACAAAGGAATGGTGAGATCCGACCAGAGATGGCTGATTCGACGGTGAGTTCTGGGTTTGCCAGGTCATTGATTTGCCGTCGTTGTCTGTAGCAACCGGCCATCCGAGTGTGTTGTGAAGAAACGGGTTTTATGCAGGTCACCAAAGCAGCGCACAATTCGATTACAAACCCGATTTTCGATGAAACCATGGAGATTCCGTTCCAATGGAGACCCGGGAGTGACTCCAAACGAGCAACACCCGTCCTGGTGCGATTTGAACTGGTGGATCTGGTGAGTCTTTGCCAATGGTGTTTGAGGAGTGTTGATGTGTTGTGCTAATACCTCTGTGCGTACCAGGGCACACGAGTGGCGAGTGCTTCTTTACCAGTATTGGCACATCGTGTGCTCGATTCTACTTGTTTCCTCATCCACCCCATGCAACGAGGTTGTTTCTGCTTCCCTCTGGGCACGTTTGGTGACATCAACGGAAGTGTGTTGCTCACGAGTCAGTATGTGCCCCGCTCGCTCGCCGATGGTGCAAATCCAGAAGCCTTCCAACGCCCAACTCAAGAGCTACCGTCTCAAACAACAACAACGACAACATCTTCTTCCAAGAGTGGTCAGATTCATCTCAAGGTGCTACAGACGATGGCGTTTTCGGCTTTTCTTGCGAGCCACCAACAACTCAGCATCCGACTGCTCAAGCCGCACCAAGACTCTGAAGAGAAGATCCTACGGCCGAAACACGATTTGATCCAGTCCAATGGTGTTATGGATTGGAACGAAGCGGTGTTGTTCGACTTTGTCGGTGATGAGTATGGGGTGTGCAACCCGGTGATCCGCATTGAAGTCCAGCCAGACAAGAGTGACCTTGATAATGACAAGGCTTCGACCTCGATGCTCTCTTTCACTGAGTTTGTGGTGCTGGATTTTGTGCTCGTGCAAGGACATCTCGTGGACGTGTGGTATCCACTTTACACCAGTCGACACGTCAAAGCCGGGGAAATTCGATTGGAGTACCAGTTTCTGCCATGCAATTCCATCGCAAAAAACAACAAATCCAAGCAGCAGCAGTTCAAAGACGAACAAGAGCAAAGCAGATTGCTTTCGATTGAGATCATTGAGGCCAAACAACTGCGCTCTCTTGCAAATCAAGCCGACAAGAGACGCCAAAGCGTTGTCTCCCAAGACCCCTTTGTTATCGTAGAGTTTGCCAGTGAAACAAGACAGACCAAGCCACATTTTGGTGGTGGCATTGCTCCCATCTGGAACGAGACTTTTGAGTTTGACTTGTCGAGCACTCCCAACGTGAAGGGTGCCGTTGTCAGATTCACCATCCTCGCTGGTCAAGAGGAGAAAAGCACGAGCTCGGTCGTTCTTGGCACATGCAACTACATCATTCCAAGCGAAGTCTTGCTGAACGGTCAAGTGCGGGAAGAAATTCTCTCCCTAAAGAGTGACAATGACAGCAGTCAAGCCACCAGCAAGTACCTTCAAGTCACCAAGACAGTAGGAGATATGCGATTTCGAATCAAACGAGGCAGATTTGTCGATGAGACCGCTCCACCCCAGGACTCGACCAAAAATGACGTCGTGGATCGAGTAGGCGTGCTCTATGTGATCCCACGAAGTGCATCCATGTCGTCGATTGCTTCAGTGCTCAGCACCAAGCCTATCACGACCGGGACTCTGGAGTTTATCGCAGCCTTCATTGAATCGAAAACGAGTGTGTTGTCAGCATCGTCGTCGCTCAAAACGTCACTTGAATTGATGCTCAAAGATCCGTCAGATGGAGCGTGGCTTCGTGTTTCCAACGAAGAAATGGGTGTTTTATCAGTCTTGAACAGCCCCGAACCTTCTCGTAGGTTTGATCCCAATGGTAACATGGTGTTTGTTGTCGTGCCAGTGGGTTGGGATGGTCCACCGGGGCTCTTGAAACCTCCATTCATCAATCCGTTCCATGGTTGCTTTCAATTAGACAAAACCGCGCTCACCGCTGTTTTCAACACTCCAAACCGAGAACTTCCAGTTCAGTTGACGTGGTCGCCTTTTCAGAAGGATCTCAATGCGTCGACTCTGTTGTCCACCAGAATCGAGCTTGGCATCATGTTTGTCAAGACCTGCCAGGGCAGAATCCAAGTGAAATGCAACCAACTGACGCCGTTTCCGATCCGTCAGCAGGCTTGGTATCACATGGAAATGCGAGTTTTGAGGGTATCCGACTGGAAAGCCACCGTTCGAACGCAAATCAAGGCAAAGCAACATCAAACGATCGATTGGAATGGAACGACAAGTAATGATCACGACAACAAGAACCCGCCCGTGGAGTTTGCTTACTCGAATGCAAACGAAACCAGAGAACCTGTTCTTCAGATGGTGCTATTTGAATCCGACCACAGGCACCATGAAACCCACACCCACGGCAAAAAGCAAGCAACGGCTCAATTATCATTGCTTCCGTTTGTCACGCAACCAAACCAATGTCAAAAATTGGATCTTCCAATGCGTCCAGTTGAAGAACAGCAACAAGGTGCAACAAAAGCCAAATCCCAGGC
Source organism: Paralagenidium karlingii (assembly GCA_027475765.1). Taxonomy (NCBI): domain Eukaryota; phylum Oomycota; class Peronosporomycetes; genus Paralagenidium; species Paralagenidium karlingii. Next base: position 15,751 of record JAMFLO010000473.1, read on the forward strand.
CCAGACACCAGTGCTCGGATTGGAGATCGTTTTCCTTCCTTCCCCTAGTACTTCGGAGTTGAAACAAGAGATCGACGCCCAGCTACTTCGTTTTGCCGAAGGAACGGCGCACCTCAAGCGGCTTTTCGCGTCAATGGGCGGTGATGAAGCCACTCCGGTGAGTATCGAGTCTCTTCGTTCCTATCTGATGGACTCGGACGAACACACACAGGATCCTCATGAGGTTGAGGAGGATCAAGGCGATGAAGAAAGCAGACAATCATCGAGAAAAGAGCGGGCCAGGCTGGAAGCAGCGCGGTTGGTGATGCAGAAAGCTGCTGAAATCGATGGTAGCATGGAGACTCTTTTCGCTTCCATGGATGTGAACGGGGATGGAATGGTATCGTGGGATGAGTACGTCAATCATATGCAAAAGATCCATGTGCTGGCAGATGAAGCCCACTTCAGTGGGAAAAAGAGAGCGAATGCGACTTCTGACGACGAAGAACATGAAGAAGACGAAGAGAACGAAGGTAACGAAATGGAATCAAGGGAAGTCGTACGAGAGTCGACGATCCTGGAGGAGGCTGCATCAGACACTACCGAAGAGCAGGCAGAAGAAGAGTCGAACGATGATCAAGATCTAGACGATGACGACCAAGACGAGCACCAAGAGTGCAAACGAGGGTCACCAAACAATGAACCAGAATCGATGGATGTATATGATAGTCCCGTTTCCAAACCTGTTGTTGAGCAGACGACGAGACGATCGTCCCAGAAGGCAATTGCTCCAGCGCGAGCCAGAGCCAGTGTCAGAAAAGACTCGAGAAAAGTGTCCAAGGTCGACGTACAACACGGACAGCAGCAGCGACGGCGTCACTCCCAACAACAGCAACATCCGCAGCAGTTGCAACAACTCCAGGAATCGCAGCAACCACTGCAACCTCAGCAACAACCAGTTCAACTGCATCCAAAAGCACCTCTGGACTATGCAAATGTGCTGGATTGGAAAGTAGAGGATGTACTCTATTGGCTCGAAGAAGAAATGCAATTACCAGCTTACACTGCAGCCTTTCAAAGCAACTCGGTGAATGGCAAAATGTTGTTGACGCTGACAGACCAAGAGCTAACGCAGGAGTTTGGCGTCGACAAACCACTTCATAAACGCAAGCTTTTGGCTCAAATCAGTGAGCTTCAAGAGAAGTTTTCGTGGGTGTTGCCAACGCTTGTGCCTCGAAAGCCTCCCCCTCCGGTCGCAAGCGAACGAAAGCAGAGTCCTCGGCCTGCTGTGAAACCAGAACCCAGAGACCAATCGGACAAGTTTGGGTTTTTAATCAAGGAACGAATGAACTTTGAGGAGCGAAATGGCCTCAAGAGCATGCACTCGGCTTCTCCCAAAGGAACCTGGAAGTTCGAGTACAATGGAGCGCGCAAGGTTGACTCACCAAGGAGACCAGAGTCTTCACCACTGACTTCCAGAGACGACGACGCAGAAAGCGAGCACCGTGAAATTGATGACGAACTTCCCCGATATCGGGAGAATGACGACGACGAAGACGATCGTGAATCGACTAAAGACGAGGTCGACCGTGAAGAAGACGATGGCGAAGAAGAAGAAACATACGATGATGTCATCAACGACGTCTTGGCGTCTCTCAACCGAAAAGACAAACCATCCGAAGACGATGAAGAGGAATCCACGATCGATCAAGAATGCCAAGAGTTGCTGCCAAGCGAAATGAAAGAAATCCTCTCGAATCACTTTCCACTGACGCAAATCCCGTCGACAATCAGCACCTACGACTTTTACGAACTTGTCAAGGACAAGATCTGGAGACTCGCAGCACTGCTACAAGAGCATCGCATCCGATCAGGACTTGATGAACGAGCACGTGACAACGACGACGACTTGGACATGGCTATTGGGAAACGTGGTGAGAAGAAGGATGTTGCATGGCCGTCAAAACATTCGAGTTCCTCCAAACCGGCCACGAGAAGCCCCTCTAAAGCCAAAACACTCGAGCTGCTCGGGCTAGCCTTTGAGGCGTTTGTGAGTCTACAAAACAACGCTGCCACGTGGATGGGTTCTTCCGTCAAGCTTTCCCGTCTCAAGTTCCAGGGCGGACTGTACGCGTTGCTGTCGTTACAGGTACCGTGGTCGACGTTTGACGTATTCTTTCGCCAGATTGATATCAATCGAAACAGCGAACTGAGTCGACAAGAGTTTATCCAGGCGTTTGCCGACAGCCAGACTTTCACCCGACATTTTCAATCCATGACTTCTTCAGATCCAAGAACACAAACATTGGACAGTACCGCCAAAATGTCATTGACCGCGAGCGAACAAGATGTGTTTGTGATCCACCAAGCGCTGATTCTTCAAGTCATGCACCAACTCGAAGCCAAGCAAACAAGTCTGACTCAGGTGTGGCGTGCATTTGATCGTCATGGCGTGGGAGCCATGTCGGTCTCAGAGTTTGCGCAGCTCGTTCGTTTCGTGACGGGGGATATGCATTCTCGTCGTCGTCATCGCCACCATGACAACCACGATCTGGTTCATTTGAGTAACCATCAGCTCTATCTGGTCGTTCATTGTTTTCTGGCAGTGACTCGCGCAACGCAAAGTCGCAATCACCATGCTCCCCAGCCAGTGGCGTCGTTGTCGAGTGGTGGGCATGTGATTGATCAGAAAGGGTATTTCCAAGTGTTCTTCTGGCTCTGGTCACGTTCTTTGGAGCAGATTCACACCATGCTAATGCAATTGGAAGCGGAAATGCCAAACGTGCGCTTGGAACGGTCACGAACTCGTCAGAACCAAGAAACTCAAGTGGACTTGCTCATCCAGCGCCGAATGCAACAGTTGGAGCATCATAAGAAGCAATGTCATCGGTCAATTCGAAGCAACTTTTCACGCAAGTTCCGCGATGCCATGCGCTGTCAGCAATTGCCAACAAAGTTTGCGCGTCGTCAGCAGCATCACCTGGTGGCCAAACTGTTGTTTGAGGAGCAAGAGCAAGGCTCGGCTCCGACATCGGCTGTGTCGTCGTTCTGGAATCAAGTGTTGACCAGTGAATGCAGTCGTTTGGCATTCGCGGCTGGAGCCAGCGATCTCTTGAAGCTCAAGCTATTACAGACTGCACCCGCAGTTGTGGCAGCCCAACCTCCAGCTACTTCCAAAACCATTGCATTAGATCAACGCACCAAGCTCAAGTTTGACTTTACCAAGAACCCAAGCAGCATCAAATGACGATGCAAACTGACAAACCATCACGTGGAGAAGCCCCCGAGCGAGTTGATTTTCTTGTCACAGAGGCCACCTGTGATGTCGTTTCTTGACAAGCACTTTGGCCTCTCATGATGATGATGAGATGCCAGGCTCCAAGCGGACCTGGACAGCGACAAAACCATGCCATGACTTCAGCAGGATAAAGCCACGCATTTCCTCTGTCGTGTTTCTTCGGTTGGACTCTGACCGTGCCGAAGATGCGAGCAAGGTTAAGCTCTTTGCGTGATAGTTGCAGAGTGCCCGACGCAGCAAGCCCACACTGGCACTTCACAACACGGTCGATATGGAATGGAGAGAATGGTTAGGAATCCGTAGCATGCTCTGATCTTTGTTTCTCATAGCAAAGCAGTGTGGCTGCGCTGGGGACGACGAAGGTGAGCAACGGCATCTCTTTCTTCGCCTCCACCACGTATTCAGTGCTTGCGCGTAGCCTCGTCAATGTCGTCTCAGAATGCCTACGTTTCTTCCGTGCAACCCGCGCGGACCGTTACCAGCTCTCGTGGTCGTTGTTCTATCTTGGGGCTGCCAGGTTTGGCGTTAGATGGAACTGGTGACTCTGGAAGATGCTGGCGATCAAACCTCCGGCAGGGCAGTGCGCAAAGCCCGTCAAGTCAGTCGACGATGCCGCGACTTTGGCTCTGACCAAAACAAGTGGAGGTGCAACAGCGCTTGGTCGATCATTTGCATCGGGCTCCAACAATGTCGCCAGTACAGCAACTACGGCTGCAGGAGCTGCATCCTCGAGTCATGCCACCAACGCACTGGACTGGGCCGATGCTGATGCTGCTCGACTCATCGAGGAAGACAGCGGCGAAGACGATGAGGAAAGAGCTACGTGGGCAGAGGAAGAAGATGCGACATCATCACCAGCTCCGAATGAGATGCGAAACCAACAAACTGGCATTTCCCACGCCCAAGTGGATCTTCGAACGGTCTATCAGGACGAGCAACAAGACTGGAACGATCTTCGCGAACAGCTTGAGCAAGAAGAAGCAGAAGACGATGTAAGATCACAAGAGATGGTGCTGGTTTGCTCCACATCAGTCTTTGGTCCCATTCAGTTGTTATCATGCATCTGTAGATTGACCTCGACGCTTACGAAGCGTATACTGCCAAGATCCGTCAGTGAGTAGCTCACATGTCTCCAGTATCGAGTTGGATGTCATTGACTTGTACGCTGTTCTGTCCACACTAGAAAAGCGATGGGAGGACCCACAAGACCTAGTAGTGCTGGACCAATGCGTCCGTTTCCGTCTGAACCAGCACAGTTCTACATGGTCAAACCCATGGCCCCACCGACTCGTCCCAAGAGCGCGCGGGTTTCTTCTTCCACCTACTACTTGAGCAATGCCAATGGCGGGTTGCGTAAGCGACGTACGGTGTTGAGTCGACACATTCGTGGCATTTATCAGCCTGGGAATCCTCCTCCTACCAAGCCTGTTGCCCAAGAGCCTGTCGCCACATCAACGGCAGGACGTTGCTTGGACCCAAGAGACGACAAATACACCATGCAACAGCAAGTGCATCAATTGAAAACCCAGTTGAGAGACGAACAAACCAAACGACTGAAATCCACCAGTCGCATGCGGCGACTCGAAGAGATCCTCATGCTCAAAGACAAACAGATCGAAGCGCTTTCCATGAATCTGCCGGCCCACGACGCCGTCGGCACGCTTTCAAGTGTCTTGCACGATCAAATTCACCCGCGACGTCATCACCAACAGCTCAAGAACCAGGGCCAACACCATCAGCAACAGCTCAACGCCCAGCCATTCAAGAACACCGCCAAGTACCACAAGCTCTGGCAGCGTCTGTGCCATCAAAACGATCTTTTGGTGGCGTATCAAGACCAGCTCCACGCGTTGCGCAGGAGCATCAAGAGCACCAAAGTGATGGAACTGCAGCAAGAGAATGAGCAGTTGACGCTCGAGATGCGGCATCTGCAATGGGATCTGCAAAGGGTCTTGCTCGAGAACGAGCATTTGCAGAGCCGAATTCATGACTTTGGACAGTGGAAACACGCCAAAACCCTGGAAATGCAGCTTTTGAGCAAACAAAACGACCAGTTGGTGCTGGAAAACAACAAAACGCACCAGGAAATGCAGATTCTACGCCAGTGGGTCGAAGATTTGCAGCGCAAATTGGCTGGTGAAGTGCAAAAGCGCCATCATGGTGCTGGTGGATCAACTTCTTCGTCGTCTTCTTCTTGGTGTTTGTTACCATCAGCGCCTTCCGGTACCGCACCACCACCACACTACCATCCCAAGCCCGAGAGCTCCGTTCAGCATCCATTGCCAACTAGCACAACAGCGGCGGCCGTGCCAGCAGTATTGGTCCCAGGGCATGAACTCGTGACTCCATTGATTCCGACCAAACCGTCCACTTCTTCGACTTGTTCGACTCGTCCTGCGGTGGGTAGACCGTTGGCCACTAATCCTCGCGCAATGCGTGTTGGAAGTGGAGGAGACAGCTCTCGCAAGATGACTGGAACTGCCGAGTTTCAAGATCTGCGGCCGCTTGCCAAAGTGGATTCCATGCTCGTGAAGCAGTCACTTGGGCTCGACGGCATCGTGGATGAAGAAGAACAAGAAGAACCGGCCGACGAAACTAACGAAGACGAAGAAGAGGACGAAGAAGCAGACGGCGACGAAGAAGAAGATGCGAGTGGTGAAGAAGAACAACAAGCGACGTCGATCCAACAGGAAAATGAACAGCAACAAGACGACGAAGGACAAAGCCAGGCAATGGAGCTCGTCCACGGTCAATATCAACATCAAGAACTGCAAGAAAGCGACGCCAAAGATGTGGAACAGGATGTGAAGCAGGAGATGGAGGAGCAAGGGGAGGAGGAGGTTGCCATCAGTCAATGCCGCGAAAAGGCACAAGAGGAAGAGCAACGTGAAGGTGAGGAAGGCGAAGACAAGGAGCTGACAGCGAACGAGCGACAAGATCATTCGCAGCAACTCCACCATCTTCCGTCGGCAGCCAGCCACGACATCATCGCTTCCTGCGTTCTCTCGAGCGATTCGAGCGTCGACTTTTTGCGTGAAGTGGACAAAATGGAGTTTACACCCAAGCCACCCGTCAGTGTCGAGTTGCTGGTACCTCAAGAAGTGGCGTCGTTGCTCCAGGAGCTTGGAAGTGACGACGAAGAAGTCGAAGAAAACGAATACGACAAGGACGAGTTTGAGTGAACAACCAAAATGGCTGCCATCCAACCAGTTAACGTTTGTGGAAAACGCAAGAGTCGCCACAGCCATTTTCCTTGCACATAGTGTTGTTAACTCCTTTGCATAGACTTGAGCGAGTCCGTTTGGGGTGTCACTGTTGATGGGCCACCACGAGAACCGCATGAACTGGATCTCGCTCGTAATGGTTGTTAACTGAATATGAACCCCGCAGTCGTTGCGTACCGTCGGTTAACTGAACCACAACTCCACACTTTTGATCATTTGTGTCTGACAGCCCTGTCCAACACCATGCAAGACGCCAACACGGTTCTTGGGTGGTGCAACACTTGACAATGGATGGGGCTCGGATGTACTGTGATGCCTTCAACAACCTGCCTGGCACGCAAACCCCCCCCCCGAATCCACAAGGTGTTCGACTGCTCTGCCACGCTTTTTTCCTGGAATGGAGCCTGTCACAAAGCATCAATGGATGCGTGGATCAGCTGGGAAACACCCACAGGACCAGCACCTGGCTATTGCTCAGACCTCTCACCAACCAACGAAGCAGCACCGGCGCCCTGTCTGTCAAATGAATCCATCAACGTCTCTCAGAGTCCATCAAATCGTTGATGAATGTCCACTTCTGAGGTGCAGATGGTCTGTAGGGTCAAGAATCCATGCAGCCCTGCTCCGATGATGATACCTTTGGGGACAACAGCCGTCCGACAGCTTTTGGTTTGTGGATCGTCGCGTTCAGTGTGATCCCATCAGTGCCATCACGAAATCGTGGGACAGAAAGAAAGCTCGGGGACTGGGACTGGGACTGGGTGGGGGGGACTCGTGCACTTTGCAATTCTCCACGCTCAAGTCACCTGACTCCTCAGCCCAACAACAAGTCGAGAGACAGAACCCATCATGACTATCTCTTGGTGTGTGCAAAACGATTCCTTTCAGATCCCTCCGCTCGAGCTCAACGTTCAATCGACTTGGTCATCGCCTCACCTGTCGCAAAGCACATCAGATTCTTCTCCGACTTTGTGTGTCTCGCAGGGACCCCATGTCGCAGCTCGTCGTCATCAATCAACCCGCAAGACCTGGACACCCGAAGAACATGCTCGGTTTCTTCAAGGACTCGCGATGTACCCGACGGGGCCCTGGAGTAGAGTCGCACAAGTCGTCGGCACTAGAAATGCACGGCAGACCATGACCCACGCACAAAAATGGCGTGAAAAGCTGTCCAGAAGAACCAAGCGGTTCAGTAGTCTCATGCGGACCAAGAACTGTCCGAGGAGCATTTTGGCCAACCCATTCTTAATTGTCAACTCCCCACCGTGCGTCGCGACCGTTCAGCAACTCGCCATGGTTCCAGCCTCAGACACGAAGTGCCGTTCGTTGGATCCACAGCTACTTGATCTTCCACCACTTCCTGTTGCCACGTCTTGTCCTGCCTCATCGACCCAAAGCTCCAAAGCGTTTCTGGATCACAGCGACGGAAGCGGTCAAGAACATGGTGACACGAACGACATCGATGTCGATCTGCTCATGGAAATGTTTGGTCCACCTGTCAACGGTTCGTTTGGCTCAATGTCGCTCGAACCATTGCAGTACGAGCCATTGCCATCTGTTGAGTCTCATCCAAGAAGACTTTGGGCCTCGTCTTGAACAAAGAGGAGAGCCAGATCGGTCAAGTCTATCTCCCAAAACTCCCAATCCATCGCGTCCGTCTGCCTGTCTGCTTCTTCAGCCGCATCGAATCATTGCTGCATATCGTTCAAGTCGTTCAACGTTGACGTGGTGGTTGGTGATCTGGTGATGCAACAAGAAGCTTCGGCGATCCTGACGCGAGACCAAGACGGAGCACCCAGTGCGGGTGGTGCTTGGAAGCTTTTCAACTTGAGCAGGTTTTGTGAGTCGATCTCGGCGTCAAGGTTCTGCGTGTTGAGAGAAAGCTCTTTGAATAAACTTGAGAATGGATTGTAATGAGATACGAGATAGGGCCTCTCTCTCTTTCTCTCTCTCGCTCGCTCGCTCGCTCGCTCTCTACTCCTGTGATCATGTGCATGCGGCACAGTCGGTGCTTTGACTTGCGGTAGCCGAAGAACTTGCCCAACGCGCACCGACATGCCCAGCAATGACATCGAATAGGGTGAGTTCATTCAACGGATGGCTCAGGCGGTTCACGAGAACCCCAACGGCAC
>JAMFLO010000474.1:0-24237 GCA_027475765.1 Paralagenidium karlingii
GGAGTAGGTGTGGTTTTCTTGACTTGTTGGTTGGTTGGAAAAACCGTGAATGAGTTGGTTTTGGCATAGTCTGGTGTCAGGTCAAGGCAGCCATCTCCAGTAGGAAGTTGGAGCTTGACAGCAGCAGCTCCCATGCCTTTCCACCCACACCAAGGCTGCTGTGGGTCAGCAGGGGGAACACCGAGGTGATTCTTGAGCGTGCCCTTGGGACTCTGGTGCTAACAACTTTTCTGATTTGCCAGATGCTCGATCCAGAGAGCATTTGGGAACGCCTCTACAGCATTGCGTGCAGTCGAGAGGTCAAGCGGTCGCTTTGGTGGGCAGCTGCTTTGCAAGAGGAGAGGGATGGGTGATCTGGTGCACACCAGCTTGCCGTCTTGTTGTGGTTGTTGAACTCTGTCTTAGGGGTGTACTGGATAACAGGTCAGCAGCTGGGAAGAGCTGCTCACTTTGGTAATCAGTGTATCGGTTTCCTGCGTGCTCTACCGTGCGTGTGTGCGTGAGAACCACGTGGGTTCGCGTTTGCCTCTGCCATTGCCACCTCGTTGATCTTCAACAAACCTTCGACAGATGGTGAATGGCACCACGAACACAATCAAAAGGCCGACCGTTGGGAACGGCGACCCACCCTTCTCCTCACCAGCTGGAAGACCAACATCAGTTGTCTGTGTTGAGTCTTGTTGAGTTCGTCTCTATCCAAAACACTAATGAAGCAGTTCAACTGTTCAACTGGATACATGCAAACTGAGGTTGCCTCCATCTTGTGGTTGATCGAATTCCTCATAACGCGCTGGTTCGACCAAAGACAACACCACTTGAAGCTGTTTGTGGAAGTACCTGGAGCACGTGGAAAAGAGACCGGCATCCGCTTCCATGGAACGCTTTTGAAGATCATCATGCTTTTATTTCGATTTGAATGTGAAGCACATTAGAGAATATCAAGATAACAGGAACATGCAGACTCGTTGGTGCACATTTTAACTCTGTTTGGCGCTTTGCTTGGCCGGGTTGGTGGGCAAGGGAGTGCTGGCTGGCTTTGTAGCCACTGGCGTCTCTGACGGCTTGGGGGTCTCCGTCGGCTTGGGTGTCTCCGTTGGTTGCACAGTGGTGGCCTGTGGGGTTTCAAGTGGCTTGGGCGTCTCGGTGGGCTTGGGAGTGTGCTTGCCTGGTCTGGTGCGGTGTGGTTTGCCTGGCTTGGTTGGTGTCGCGGTGGATGCTTCAGGAGTTGGGGCTACGGTTGGCTTCCCTGGAGCAGGGGTGGATGGAGCTGGTGTCGGCTTAGTGGGGGTAGCAGTGGATGGTGCTGGGGTTGGTGCAACAGTTGGCTTGCCTGGAGCAGGGGTAGATGGAGCTGGCGTTGGCTTGGTGGGGGTAGCAGTGGATGGTGCTGGGGTTGGCGCAACAGTTGGCTTGCCTGGAACAGGGGTAGATGGAGCTGGCGTTGGCTTGGTGGGGGTAGCAGTGGATGGTGCTGGGGTTGGCGCAACAGTTGGCTTGCCTGGAGCAGGTGTAGATGGAGCTGGCGTTGGCTTGGTGGGGGTAGCAGTGGATGGTGCTGGGGTTGGCGCAACAGTTGGCTTGCCTGGAACAGGTGTAGATGGAGCTGGCGTTGGCTTGGTGGGCGTAGCAGTGGATGGGGCTGGAGTTGGTCCTGCGGTTGACGGAGCTGGTGTCGGCTTGGTGGGTGTAGCTGTGGAAGGTGCTGGAGTTGGTGCAACAGTTGGCTTGCCAGGAGCCGGGGTTGAGGGTGCTGGGGTCGGCTTTGTTGGAGTAGCGGTCGATGGAGCTGGGGTTGGCGCAACACTTGTAGCTGGGGTAGATGGTGCGGGAGTGGGTTTGGTCGGTGTTGCTGTGGAGGGTGCTGGGGTAGCTGGTCCAGAGGGTGCAGGAGTTGGCTTTGTTGGGGTAGCAGTCGACGGAGCTGGCGTAGGCGCAACACTTGCAGCCGGGGTGGATGGTGCGGGAGTTGGTTTAGTTGGTGTAGCAGTGGAAGCGGCCGGAGTAACGACTGGGGTCGACGGCGCTGGCGTTGGCTTCACAGGTGCAGGAGTCTGATCTGGAACACCAGAGTCGCAATTATCCCGAACGGGAGTTGGGGTTGCTGCCGTTGAGGGAGCTGGGGTAGGCTTGACAGGAGCGTTGGTGGCTGTAGACGGCGCGGGCGTGGGCTTGCCTGGAGCCGGAATGGTGGATGGTGCGGTGGTGGTTGCCACTGGGGTTCCCGTGGGAGTAGTCGTCGATGCTGCAGGAGTGGCGCTAGGCACCGCAGTGGAGGCTGCAGGAGTTGGAGCGGCAGTGGTTGGCACTGGCTTCATCGTGGGTGTGAGCGAGATCTGGCTCGCAGGGTTGCCAGCTTCCGTCATGGAGGACGCGAAGAGCACAGCGCAGCCAACAGCAATAACGAAGGATCGGTAGAGCTTCATATTTGATGGTTGGGTTTGGGCGTAAAACAAGTTGCAGTTGTTTTGGTTGCGGTGGCTGCTGGCTGGAAAAACCAAGAATGAGGCGTGATAATCAACCAAAGAGAAACACACGAGGCGTGTGGTTCATCCGTCACCACCAGGTTACCACAAGCTAAACAGCAGCAAGCGTGCCTACCGCATTGAACCAGCCACAGAATCCAAATCGCCAGAGCACCGCCATGCGGCGGCGCATTGTTGCTAACGCTTTCTCTATTTCCTGGTCGCCACGTGTTGTTGAGAGACTCTTTTGTTGAAGGTTATCCCACACGCATGTTCTATGGCCAACAACTGTCGCTGGCGTGTACTGTGTCGAGTGGCACCACTGTAATCTGGCCAAAGTCTCTGCATCTGGTTCAAGTGCTCCATGCCGCTTTGCGATCTGGTCCTTCTCGCGCATCACCACATGGGTTCTCTACCAACCGATGGAGATAGTCAGTCCCAGTTGCATTCTCTGGTTTGTGCTTGTGACTGGGATGCACACCAGACCACTCTCTCTCTCTCTCTCTCTCTCTCTCTCTCTCTCACTCTCACTCCCTGGTTCTCCATCATTCACCCGGCCCGACAAGACCAGTATTGAAAGCGTGTTCCAGCTGATCCAAATGGGTGTGTTGAACGAATTGATTGTTGGCCTGGTGGTTCTAGTTCCTGAGGTCCATGTGTGCTCCTGCCAATCAGACGAACACAAGTTGATGCTGCCCCACACCAAAAGCCTGGAGAATGCCATCATCAAAGACACATTCTCTTTTATTCAATCACTTTGGTTATCCGCAGGAGATGCAAGAATTCCATGCATCGAAAATGGCGAGCACCTCACTTGGTGCTTTGATGGGCGTTTTGACTGGGGGTTTGATTGCCATTTTGCCTGGCATTCTGGTTGGCGTTTTGGTTGGCAGGTTGTCTGGCGCTTTGCTTGGCCGGATTGAACGGTGAGGGAGTGGGTTTGCCAGGAGCTGGAGTTGAAGGAGTTGGTGTGGTTGGAGCAGGAGTTGTTGGTCTCGTGGTTGGCGGTGTGGTGGTGGGAGTTCGGGTTGTTGCAGCTGGTGTTGTGGGTAATGGGGTTGTCGGTTTTGGCGTGGCTGGTGTAGGTGTGGTAGGTGTTGGAGTTGTTGGTCTTGGAGTTGACGGAGCTGGTGTAGTTGGAACAGGCGTGGACGGTCTGGGGGTAGTTGGAGCTGGTGTGGACGGAACTGGTGTTGGAGTTCCCGGAGTAGGAGTCGATGGAGCTGGTGTAGTTGGTGTTGGCGTCACTGGAACTGGCGTAGTCGGTGCTGGCGTGGTTGGAATTGGGGTTGGTTTGCCTGGAGTAGTAGTCGATGGAACTGGTGTAGTAGTGTTGGGAGCTGGCGTAGGCTTACCAGGAGCTGTAGTCGACGGATTTGGAGTGGGCTTTCCAGGTGTTGGAGTTGATGGAGATGGCGTCGTGGTGTTAGGTGATGGAGTTGGTTTCCCAGGATTTGGTGTCGATGGGCTTGGAGTTGGTTTTCCAGGAGTAGGAGTTGATGGAGCAGGCATGGTGGTGTTCGGAATCGGAGTTGGTTTGATTGGAACTGTAATATCAGGTGTGGGAGTTGGTGTGGGTTTGCCAGGAGCTGGTGTCGATGGAGCAGGCGTTGGTTTGCCTGGAACTGGTGTAGTCTCTGGAGTGGGCGTGGGTTTGCCAGGAGCTGGTGTCGATGGAGCAGGCGTTGGTTTGCCTGAAGCTGGTGTAGTCTCTGGAGTGGGCGTGGGTTTGCCAGGAGCTGGTGTCGATGGAGCAGGCGTTGGTTTGCCAGGAGCTGGTGTCGATGGAGCAGGCGTTGGTTTGCCTGAAGCTGGTGTAGACAGTGGTGGAGAAGGCTTACCGCGTGTTGGAGATGTTGCCGGAGCTGGTGTCGATGGCTGTGGAGTAGGTTTTCCAGGTGTAGAGGTGGTCTGAGATGTCTCACGAGCAGGAGTTGACGGAGCTGGAGTCGGCTTGCCTGGAGCCGGGGAGACACCGGGGGCTACAGAGGACGGCGTTGATGCAGCTGGCGTTGGCTTATCCGAGGGCGCATTGCCATTTATTCCTGAATCACAGTTGTCACGCTGGAGAATGCCGGTTGATTGTGCCGGAGCACCGGTGGAAGCGGCAGGAGTTGGCTTTCCAGTGGGAGCAGGTGTCTCGCTTGTTGGTGCTGGGGTGGGTTTTCCTGCAGGTTCCGGAGTTGGAATGGCCGACGGCGTTGATGCAATCGTAGCAAACGGCGTTTCTAAAGGTGTTTGGGTTGGCTTCGCCGTGGACGGAGCAACAGTCGAAGGACCAGCAATGGTCACCCCTGGTTTCACCATAGGTGTCAGCGTGGTCTTTTGGGCGGCCGGGTTGCCGGCCTCGGTGATAGATGCCACAATCACAACGGCACAGGCGACGGTGACAACAAATGAGCGGTAGAGCTTCATGCTTTTGCTTCTAGCAGGTCCCCACACACCGAATTTCTCGCAGCTGACGTTGAAGAGAGTTGAGCACTAGACTGAAGCTTTGGAAATGATTCGACACCAGGCACCCGCGCAGCCTCGCTACTCTCCACCAAAGATCACCGACGTCTTGCCATCCACCAGAGTGTCAGCAGAAGAGACAAAAGGCATCCAAAGCCTTGAAGCTTCTCAAATCCCATCTGGCAGCGATAGTTGCACAAGTGAACCCAAGCTTTTGTCACTTTACTGCCACACATGTACCATGTGAAGGGATCTTGCCATGCGTAGTCTTGGCAAAATCTGACTTATTGTGGGGGTCCTCGCCAGCTGGTTGATGTCTTTGACATCTGGACCGGCAGAACTCACCATGGTTGGAGTAGTTTAGTGGCTTTTGTTGATGGCTGGCCCGTCAGAGAGTCATTCGTTGCCCATAAATGGGAGCAGCTGTTTACGGGATCATCCATCTGGGTGACAAATGTTGTCACTCCCATGCACTCGCTTTGAACAAAGACAGAAAGAACTGGAAAAGCTTTGGTCTCATGGTCTCATGTACCACATCATGGGAACCTGCGAGACAAGACGTATGTGTGCCGCGGACTGGTGTGTCGTGGAGTGGATGCACTGGCCCAAAGACTGGCCGGTGCTTTGATGTGAAACTCTTCCAAAGAGAGCCACGATCCCCCACCCAGAGTCTCCGGCTCGAAGCCCCTACAGCTTGATGATGGTTGGTTTGAACCACTTACAGGTTCTTCCCCCCAGAGAAGTGGACACAACGACGAACCACAACCTGCCCAAGAGAGTCCAAAGAAACAACAATAACACCACCCCACAACACGACGCGGGTCCAAGGACGAGACGAGAGCGACGAGCTTTTTCTCAGGTGCGCCAGGTCAAGATTGTACTCCCGATTGGGTCCTTTGCCGGCTGCCACTCCACGACTGGGAATGAGTCGGTCTCGGTCCCCATCGACATGCACCACTGATTGCTGCACAATCATCGCTTCCAGGTCATCGCATGCCCAGTAAAGAGAACTACTGGCAGCATCACAACCGTCCGTGACGACGGCGACGACGGTCTAGCAAGTGATACTACCGGCACCTACACATACCCGAGGCTGAAGTTGAAGTCAAGTGTGGAGACCCAGAAGAGTGGCACAGCAAGAAGCAAGACGGTCAAGGTAAGCGCCACAACAGCAACCAAGTCGGGGTGCGCCATCCCAAGTCAAGCAACGAAAGCCCAGACACGACATGGGCTGATGCAGATGCCACCAACCCCAAGAATCCAGTGGTCATCGCTTTATAGTGCACTTTTGAGGACCAGCTTGTAGGGGCAGACAAAGAGCAGGAAAGAGAGGAACGGAAAAGGAACAGAACCAAACAACAGAGAGACTCACTCTGCAATTCTCTTCCTACTTTACAAGCGTCTATTTCTTCATCTACTCTCAACTTATCACCAGCAAAGTCACCAGATTCGGCCGTGGCCCGAAGGAGAATCAAGAGATCGCAACAGATGCAAACCGCCGACTGGATTCCATCAAAGGTCTCTGTATGAGTGCAGTACTGGGTGTGGACATCCTATTCCACCAGAGACAGAGATTTTGCCGCCGCACTGGAGAATGGTGAAATGCTGCACAAACATGTAACAACTTCGCCAGCCACATACGTTTCGAAAAGCCAAAGCATGAAAGTGAAGAAGGTCAACAACAATCTTCCCGTGTCTTCAAGATCCCAGCACGTGGCTGATTCGTGCTTTGCGACCCTGGAAGATCGCACTTGGCGTGGACCACATCCACGAATCCACACCAAGGCCCAGTGATGTGGTCCACATCGATATTCTTTCAAAAGCGAGCCAACAACAACATGACGGCGCCACTGCAACTGGTGCAGTTGGTGTTGTGCGAAAGTCCGGGCCTTGCGGGTTGTTTTGGACGAATTGTGAGTGGATTGGCCCATGTACACCAACAAATCTCTTGGTTTCTTGTGGATTTGTTTGCTCTGAGACTACCAGACGCCGTGGAAGCCAATTCGCAGTGGCTCTTGGACCAGTTGCTGGACGAGACCAATGCTTTGGGCCATCGGCATCCGTTTGTGGAGGAGATCTGTGGCGCGTTGGTGTTAGCGGCGAGAACCAATCGACTGGAGATGACCACACGTATCTTTGGCTTTTTGAAGCAGCACTATGCCTCGCTGCCCAGTGAACCGTTGCGATCTTTTCACTTTGAGTCGGCGACCCAAGGAAGTCGAGACTGGCGAGGGCAGCCGTTTGAGATTGCATGTGAACACGGCCATCTGGAGATGGTTCGGTGGTATGTGGATCACCAACGCGACAAATGCACCACGAAAGCCGCCAAATTGGCTGCTTCTGGAGGCCACAGTGAAGTGCTCAGGTTTTTGTGTGAACGGGAACTCCAAGAGCGATCCCGACGGGAGCAGCAAGCACAGGAGTGGAGGCGAGTGTCACCGCGGTCTCGACTCCTTTCAACCCAACCAGTGATCAGTCGTCTCGTGACCTGCCTGGAATGTCTCGTCGAAGCCGGCGTGCTTGGAGGCCACATTGAGTTGGCCAAATGGGTCGAGACCTTTGGAGAGCGATATCATCAAGAAGAGAATGGAGTCGAGTCCAATGAGGAAGACGAAGACTCGGATGGTGATGGGTTGAATGCCGCTAGTCGCGGACGATGCTCGCACCCATTTACTTCCGTGCAAGCTTTCCATGCGGCAGGCTCGTACCTTGAAACGATCATTGCAAAGGGAGGTCTCGAAGCGTGCCTTTGGCTGAAGAAGCGCCTGCCAGAATTCAAGTTTGATGGAGACGAGTTTTTCGTTGCGATACAAAAGAAAGGATCCCTTGATCTGGTCAAATGGTTGTATGAGAGCACCAATGTATTTGGATGCGACGAGTGCCGCCAGCACAAGGTCCAAAACGCCCTCCTGCATGCAACAACGAATGATCGTCTGGATGTGATCGAGTTTCTTTACTCCAAAGGCCACTCGCCTTCACCATCCGAGATTCCTGAACTGTTTCGTTCTGCACTATCATCTGGTTCACTTGAAATCGCGGAGTTCTGGCAGCAAAAGCATGGCAAACGGTTCTCGTGTCCCCGCAGTGTGATCATCGATGCTGCGATTGCCCAATCGGTAGATTGCATTCGCTTCTGTGATCCTCAGTTCAAAGTGGTCTTTCCTCAACAAGTTGCGGAATGGTGCATCGAGGATAACCATACGGAAATGCTTCAGTTTCTGTTCGCCAAAGACAAGGGTCGCGTGCATGTGGAGAATGAATCGCAGCTTTTGGAGCCAGCGATTGTGCATGGCCACCTGGACACCGTCAAGTTAGTGTTTGAGTACGTGTCGCGTGGCGAGACTGAGGGCAGTGTTCGAACGCGATCATATGCTCCTTTACGAGTGGAAGAACTTGTGGATGCCATCCATGCGGCTGCCGATTGTGGCTTTTTGGACGTTGTACACTATATACTCCACAATTTGGGCATGGAGGAAGAGGTTGATCTTTATCTCGAAGACGTGCTATTGAGTGCTATTGGCGCCAAGAATCTGGAGGTCGTACGTTTTCTTCACGATGTCATCCAGAAGAAAGAGCGGATCACACAGTTGCCTTTGCTGATATCGCGCGCGATCATGGTGGGATCGTCCAAGATTGTGCGATACCTGTGTGAGTCGCATCCAAAGGAATGTCTGAAGTACCGAATGATGCGACTCGCAGCGAGCCAAGGTTTGCTGCCAATCGTGAAGGATTTCCATATGCGTGGCGTTGCAATTCCCTCAGAAGGGGTTTCTGTGCCGAATGCATTGCATTGTGCTGCTTCAAGAGGTCACATCGAGGTCGTGAAGTATCTGGATCAAAACTGCAAAGGCGAGCTTTGCACGGCTTCCTGTGTCGACGATGCGTTTCGTAAAGGGCATCTACGCGTCGTCAAGTACTTGTTTACTCATTGTGGAGAGCTTTCCGACGATTTGTTTTTGACAAGTGCCTGTCGTTATGGGAATCTGGCGTTTGTCCAGTGGTTGCTGGAGCAGCATCCTGAGCAAACCCAGGCTCTGGACCTGAACGAAGCATTCGAAGTCGCTCGTAGGAGCGAGGATGATCAACTGGTCGCGTTGGTATCGAAAGTGATCGCCCAGCAAAGCCCCAAGTTCAAACGGCGTCGAGTCATGCATGGCATTGGTGGCGAAGTGGGGTCCTGTCCCATATCCGTCGGCACACCTTCCTGCAACACTGAAGACATCTGATTTCTGATTTTTGGTGTTGCCCGTCGTCGTCGTCGTCCCTCCCCCCCCCCGCTTCCGCCGCGCCCTCCCCCCCGGCGCCCCCCCGGCGCTCCACCATGCACTTGCACTTGTCGAATAGAGCAGCGATAGCACAACATGGGGAAATGGGGCAAAGTGTTGGGCTTTGGGCAAAAAGGAAAAATCGGACTCTCGTTTGAGAAAAACTCGTATGTGGCAGGCGAAAGCGTGTGTGGCACAGTGTATCTACAGCTCTTTGACTCGCTCCAATGCGACGGTAAGCTGTGTTCGGGGTGGGGAGTGGGGGGGGGGATTTCATCTGCAACTCTGCAACTTGCCTGGTGAACTGGTTTGGTTGGCAACCAAGAAAAAAACCCACAGAAAACACATGCTGACACATGTATGTATGTATGTATGTATGTATGTGTGTATGTATGCGTTGCTTATTGCTTGCCATCTCCAGCGGTGGTGGTCAAAGTGACTGGCAAAGAAAGCGTCCACTGGCATGAACGTCGCACTCGCACGGAGAACGATCGCACCGAAACGTATGACCACAAGTGCAAGGGCGACCACGAGTTCTTCAAGCAAAAGGTGGCGTTGTGACCAGCACGACAAAGACCCCATTGGGCCGAGATGAGCATGGGCGAACATTGCTAACGCTGTTGCGCTGTAGTTGGTGCTGTCATCGATTTCGCAGCGAATGAACCCAGGCGACTATGTCTACCCGTTCCAGTTCCAAATGCCGCAAGACTTGCCAGGCAGCTTGGAAATGGGGTTGCAAGGCGATGGGGTCACCAAAGGGGAAGCCAAGATCCAGTACAAATTCAAGGCCACCGTGGACGTGGGTGGTTTCTTGGCGTCCGATTTCAAGTGCAAAAGCAAAATCGCCGTCAATGCGCTGGCGAAAACGCCCATCCGCGCGAGCGAGGACTCTGTTTCCAAGACGGTGCGGTTTTTGTGTTGTTTCAACAAAGGCACGTGCCATTTGGGCGTCGCCATGGATAAAAATGTGTACCTTCCCGGGGAACTGGCCCATATCAATTGCAACATCGATAACCAGTCGGAAGTGGAGGTGCGCAAGATGCAGAGCGTGCTCAAGCAGAAGATCACGTTGCAGACGAAAGACGGGCATCAAGTCATCACGAAGACCCTTGCGCAGTGCGATTTCCAGGGCGTGCCCGCCCATTCGGCTCTGCAACAGCCGCAACCGTTGAGTCTGATCAACATCCACGCACCAAGTGTGCAGGGCAAATTCGTCAAGTGCGAATACTACATTGCAATCGTGTGTGACATGCCCATGTGCCCCGATGTCAAGCTGCACCTTCCAGTGGAAGTGTTGGCACCACCAATCCCAGTGACGTGGTGGGTACCTCCTCAAGCTGTCAACGCGCAAATGCCTTCCGGCAATTACACTGCCGTATGAGGCAGTTGGTTTAAGAGCTCTCCCTGCAGTTGAAAGAGAAGACAGCACAACGGAACACAATTGTGATTATGTAAGTGCGATTTTGAACAGTAGAGTCGTTGGTTTTGCTCTTGGCGACCTCTCTTCCCATCAAAAAAGGATCAAATGGATACGATACTTCTATCAAACGACACTCACCCCAATGCCATTCGACCCAAAGAGATAAAACAACTAGCGACAGCTACACTGCAGCATGGCCTGTCGGTTGGATGCACTCGTGTTTGGTGGGCAATGACAAACAAGTGAGGGTGCTCATGGTAGTTTCCAGTTGTAATGGGACTATTGGCAACTGTTGGTGACTGATAGCCACTTTTCGGATCGAAGAAAATCCCAACGACCCCACGCTCAAAAAGTCTCCGGCTCGAATGGAGTCCTGCTCGGTGATTGTTGATTTGACCCGTCGACAGGTTCCATTGCACCCTATGCAAACCCGGTCTTTGCATCGCGTGTCGCATTTGGCGGCGCGGCTCAAGTGGGTGGGTTTGGAGGGGAAGATGGTCCATTCTCAAGGAACTGTGCAACGAATTCTTTCGAGTGCATGGACTCAACGACACAATCGACACCAACCCATCAAGAAACACGCGCCAACGAAAATGGATCTCCTCAGGATCTCAGAAGATCCATCAGCACCGTTGAACGCCACGCATAGTGCATGGCTGATGCCGCGCACAGAAGCGGCGGACGCTATCAATGTTAGACCACCGCCTTGTTTCGTGAACACGAAGATAGACCAACAGCACGAAGAACACGTGCCTCATGCACCAGCAGCAGCAGCAGAAGAACATGAGACAGAGCTGAGAAACCGACCGAAGAGCAACGAGGATCCAGCCACCGATCGCTGGAAAGCTTTTGAAACGGCTGACGCACGTGACAAGTCGTCGCGGCGCGATGGGGTGGAGACCGAAACCGTCGGTCGGTTTGCAAAGGACGATCGCTTTCCCTTTCTGCAACCTGCATGCGAATGGAACCAGCGCGCAAGACGACCCCACCCAGTAAAGTCACCAGCCAGAGACACTGTGTGGCTGTGGGGATGTTGTGGAGAATGAGCCTTGACTGGCAGTAGCAGATGGTGGTTTTAATCCATGCTTGTGACGGTGTTGATGGCTGGGTGACTGGGTGATGGCGTTGGTACCCCTACCGGCAAGTGTGGGACTCTGGCATACTCAAAGGCAACTTGAACCTGTTTGGGTCATGTGACAAGGACATGTGACGGGAAGAACGTTTTTTGCGCTGCCGAGGTTCAAGGTGCGGTGCGGTTTGTTGTGCCATCCAAAGGCCAAGTCGTCGAGTCATCCAAAACGTTGAAGGGAGGGGGAGGAGGGAGGGGGGCGATGGTGAATCAAACACAGAATCCGACGCTTCCAAGAGGATGCCAAAGCCCTGAAGCCCTGAAGCCCTGAGTCCCCAGCTTGAATTCATCTTGATCAGCCGAGGACCAGGGTTGAATGGTTCGGTGCAGCAACCGCTGGTGCAAGTTGACTTCTTGAGTTGCGTGGAGGTGGAGGTGATGGTGATGGTGGTGGGGGGGGGGGATGGAGACGAACGAGATTCGATTCGATTCAAGTCGAGGTTTCCAACCGAACCGAACCGGACGCAACGATGGCGTATGCACTTGTACTACGACTACAACCCAACGAGTGAGAGGAGGGACCGAGGCGGATCGGTGGCGTTCATAGAAACTTTTGCAACGATGGGCGCACCACGAGTGAGTATGCATAGTGTGCTGTGTCTCTGTATGTCTGGCACCGTCAGGAGGAGCGGACGATCCAAAGCGCGGTTCCGCGGTCCTCCGGCGAAGTGAATGTATGTATGACGATGTGCAGGTGTGGACATGTGTACTGACGATTGTGTGATGGACCCTGGGCTGTCTGACATCGTGTCTCCAGATCTTTGACGAAGAAGAGTTACAGGAAGAACCGGAGACTTACTTTAAGTCGTTCGTGCCACCGAAAGGATCGATCTCTGGCTCGGTGTTCAACCTCGCTGGCGCGACACTGGGTGCCGGGGCTCTCGCGCTTCCTTATGCGCTGGCAGTGTCTGGGGTCGCCTTTGCGTTTGCACAGCTGACGCTGGCGGCGTTTCTCACGGTGTACACCATTCGCCTGTTGCTTCGAGCGAGCGAGATCACTGAGTATGTTGTGGCTTTGATCGGTGGAGCGATGAATGCAGTATGACGAGAGCTGACGTGTGTGAATGGATGGAACCACAGCCTCAAGTCCTATGAAGAGCTGGCTCGGTACTGCTTTGGGCGGAAGGCAAGTAATGTAGACAGCTCTATGCAACGTGTAGCAGTACATGCTCACCTCTGATTTGACTGGCTATGCGTAGATGGAGTTGTTTGTGGGCACCAGCATCATCGTGTTCGCGTTCGGCGTGGCCGTGGCGTACCTGGTAGCGCTTGGAGATCTCTTTGAGCCCTTGGGTGACAGTCTATTCGGAGAAGGCAGCTTTCTCGCTCAACGATGGGTTCTTATGACCGTTCCATGTCTGGGCATCATGCTGCCGCTGTCGTTGCTTCGAGACGTCAGCAGTCTGCAGTTTTCTTCCATTCTGGGGGTCTTTGCCATTTTCTTTCTGGTGCTGGCCGTGTCCATCCGGTCCCTCAACATGGTCGCCAACGACGGCGTGGCCAAGGACATCAGCTGGATCATCAACCTCAATGACGGACCCAATTTCATGCTGAGCGTGCCGATCGTCATGTTTGCGTTCACCAACCAGATCAATGTGTTTGCCATTTACTCGGAACTGCAACGACCCACCCGCGCACGAATGAGCAGAGTCGTCAACTCGGCCACAGGCATCGCCATGACGGTGTACGCCGTGATTGGCATTTGCGCGTACCTCGCGTTTGGAGCATCTCTGACCGACGAAGGCAACATCCTCAAGAGCTTTTCAGACTCCGACACGTTGATCGCTTGCAGCCGGGCAGGCATCGCCTTCACAGTGTGCGTCGCGTTCCCACTCAACATTTTTCCTTGTCGGTTCTCCATTGATTCGCTGTTTTTCGGCGTTGACAAGTCGCCACTGTGGCGGCACGCCAGTGTAACCTGTGGCCTGGTGTTTTCGGCGCTGTTGTTGGCCATCTTTTGTCCCAACATCAACGTGGTGTTTGGCATCATTGGCGGCACTTGTTCGGCGATCGTGTGCTTTTGTTTCCCAGCGGCCTACGCGTTGCGCCTGGAATCGGGGCCGTTGCTGGGCCGAAACAAGATCGGACCCTTTTTACTGTTCATCGGCGCCGTGGTCATTGGCATCGCTGGCACCAGCATCACCATCTGGTCCAATTTCTTCTCTTGAAGCAACCAAAGCAGGTTGGCAGGTTGGCAGGTTGGTGTAGTTTGTATATTGTGTCGCCTGGGGCGTCGTGCAGGGCGTTGGTTCATCTCGGTGACCGCCGGCTGGTAGGAATAGAATAGGCTCCATGGAAGCGATGGACAAGGACGATGCTCAAGGCAAGTTTGTAAGAAAAACTAATGGAAGCTCATGCTGCCTGGTGGAATGCTTTCTGGTTGGTGAGGCTGGTCTTCTTTGCATGCTTTGGGTCGAGGAGACGAAGGCGGGAGCGAGGACCAAACCGTGCTGTCTGCATGGTCGTCGACCATGGGAGGAAGTACCACTTCAGGAGAAAGGATCTCGACTGGAAGCTGAGCCTTCACTCCTTCTGTGCACCACGGCAGATCGCAGATGATCCTGATGAAATAACTGCGCGCCACGCATTTGCCGTGGATACTCGGGGTCGTGACATTCACCAGCGCCAACTTGAGCTTGCGTTGGGCCGTTGAGTTGGCCTCGACACCTCGGTAGTCACAGGAATGGACCACACGCAAGTCTTGGTGTGAAAGCCACCACTCCAGACGTCGATTTGGAGAACCAGCAACGCGCGAATGCGAGCGACTTGGACATGCGACTTGTTGCTGACGTTGCAGGTGATTTGCACCGTGTCGCCCGGATGGAACACTGCCTGATCGATGGAGACCTCGATCGCGCAGAGGCCTCGACGGCGACACCGCAGCCACTGAACAGTGCCTGATCCAGAGTCATCTTCGCTTTCTTGGGTCAACGAAGGCGGAAGTTCGGGGACATGGAGATTGCGCGTGAAACTAAAGTCGGATGTGAAAACCCCCGCGCTTTGTAGCCTCGCCTTGAACGCGTTGATGATCTCCGCGCGGTTGTTGGAGTCACCGGCGTTTTTGCCGCGAAACTGCAAGACAGCACTTCCAGTCAATTCGTCGAACAGTTTAAACGCGAAAGGATACACGTATTTGCCTGGAGTCAAAGTCGAGCAAAGACCTGGAGCTCCACCTGCGGCAACACATCCCCCCACCAGTGGTGGTTACTACCACCACATGATCGAAAGCGATAGCACCAGCAGCGTAGAAACCCAAGAAGTTTGGCACCTGCTCCTTGAAGATTCGGTGTTTGCGGCCAAAGTCCTGTAGGAGTTTCTTGGGTTGCCCTCCAGTGTTGACAATGCGCGACTCCAACTGTAGGCTTCGGTTCCTGTCACTTTGAGAACGACCGCTGCCATGGATCCGTCACCACACAAGTCAAACGTGAGAGCAGCCCAGAGCCAGTGGAGGGGTCAAACGGCCATGACCACCTACCATTGCACGTGATCGAGTCGTTGAGCTGCAAGAACACTTTGCCAGTCACGGCCCGCGATATAGGTGTTTTTGTCAAACGTCAGGCTTGGAGGCCAAAGCTCTTGCTGTGCTTCCGCATGGTCTGCACGACTCAGAAGAAGAGGAGAACAAAGAGAGAGAGCAGTAGTAGCAGTCGCAGTCGCAGTAGCAGTAGAAGTCGCAGTCGCAGTAGCAGGGCCCGGAAGCCAACGGAATGGCGTCAAGTGAGTCTACGAGCCTTTGGACCTGGTGAGCTCACCCGACTTTGGGCTCCTAAAATAGAGCACTGATTGGCTAAAATAGTACTAGTTGCGCATTTGATTGGCTGAAAAAGCTCAAGTTGAAGTTAATACAGCAGTTGAGAACTTGGAGATCGAGGTGTAAGGCCGAGCAACCAACCGACCGATGATGAACCTCCTTGCTCTTCTTGCCGGAATGATGCTCTTTGGCGTAGTTGCGTGTTCGTCGCAGAGTTCTGGATGTCAATCAGATCCTGATCTATGGTTGCGAGGTGTTGATCTTTCAACCGACTTCACAACCTTATCCTCCGGTATACTCGTCAGCGCCTTAACCTCGAGGTTGGTTTTCACCTCAAATGTAAACTGAATGCAAAAGTGCAAGACATAAATGTTACTGGAGCTTGTACGATGCAATCGATGCCCAAATTGGTCATCTTTTACGCAGTGATTGCCAGCGCCAGGCCCCACCACCAAGCCAAGCAAAACCCCGAAAATCGCAAGATCTCTGAGCAGGATTTGGTCGAGGTCGTTGTGGTGGTTGCCGGGGTAGAACCCGTTGGAGCAGGGGTTGTGCTCGTGGTGGTCGGTGTAGGGGTTGGCGCAGTCGGTGGTGGAGTCTTAGGTGATGCCTTGGGGCCGACCCAATGGCCATACACGTGGAGTCCGTCAATCAAGCACTGCTGTGGTTGATTGACAGCGCCTTTACTACGAATCTGAACTTGGATGACAAAACTGGCCAATTCGCACGCGATATCCTTGAGGCAAACGTCTGTCGTCGTTGGGTTCGTGAACGTTTTGGTCGTGGTATTGTCGGGAATGGCACAGTCGGCGTCATATTCGGTCATGGTGATGAGCCCAGCAGATGTGACGGTCACACTGAGCATGATCGAGTCATCGGCGACTGCGCAGTAGTCGGTGTTGGCAAGGAACCCAGACACTTTGCCGTCGCGAGAGCTGCAGTCAAATTCGTTGTTGCCGATGGCGACCACAAAGGAGTCTGTCGGGAACAAGTCGATGGCCAAGAGTACCGGTTGATCGGAGCAAATGCTCTTGACGTATAGGCCCGTTTTGACATCGAACACGGGGGCCGTGGCTGTTACCAAGTCACACAGGACTTTGGCCGCGTTGGCAATGTATGAGACGGGGTTTGCGCAGGCGATATCGAGACAGTACACTTTGACCATGTACTGGGTGAGCAACGGGGTGTACTCCGCACGACCTTGTAGGAGACCCTGACAGGATGCGAGTGGAGCC
This sequence comes from Paralagenidium karlingii, assembly GCA_027475765.1. Lineage (NCBI taxonomy): Eukaryota > Oomycota > Peronosporomycetes > Paralagenidium > Paralagenidium karlingii. The sequence continues at coordinate 16,714 of JAMFLO010000474.1, forward strand.
ACCGGGTAGCTTCGTGTCTCTACACTGGGCAAAGAGCAACTCAACCCTCCATGAATATTCATTGTCACTTTGCCCTGGCCGACTGCATAGGCGTTGGTGACTCCGATCATCGTCTTCAGGTTGACAGCGCAAAAGTATTGTTGCTCTTCCACCGGGTAAAAGAAGAGATTGGCAAGATCCGCGTCGTCGCAATTGGTGGTCGAGGCATAGTCGGAATGGAGAACAAAACCAATCTTTTCGAGTGCTTGATTGGCGACATAGTCGACGACGGCGTCCATGCCATTGACACAAGTCATGGAGACCCACACATCGTGATGGTTATCTGCTCGAACACATGTGTTTTCCACCGGCGTCTTGCAGTCCTCAACCAAAGAAGCCCACACGCCCACGATGTCGCCTTGGCACTGGCTGTCACGGTATCCCACCCGAACAGCGAAACCTTCCGTTTTGACATGGATCGTCTCCCAAATCAAGTTGTCCACGCACATGCCGTGATTGACGTTCAAGCCACGTTGAGACGCACTGGTGGCGTCCCCGACACAGTTCGCACGTGTGTAGCTGATGAGCTGCAACTCTTTCGTGGCGGGATCGACACTTGCCTGGATCGAGGCACCCCACGGATCCGCATAGAGATTGATGCACTTGCTATCGGCGGCGAAAACGCGAACATGATCGGGAATTCCTTGACAGTTTTCATCATTGAACGCGGTCTGAACGCCCCAGGACATGCCAGGATCGTTGATGAGCTGGAGTACCGAGTGCAAGAAGTTGTACTGAAACGTTCCCCCACAGACTTTCTTGGTGTACAGTTGGGTGTGAACGTTACCATCCATGATCTCGACACAACTGGCAGCCTGACATGACCCGGTGATCGTTGCGGTTGTGACTCGAGGAGTGCCGACACATCCTGGTGCATCGTATTGCAGCACGATGGTGACTGTATCGGAATGCTGAAGCTTGTAACTTGGGGTAAACGTGTACAGATTCCGGTTGTTGATGCAGAAATCTTGGTGGTTCAACAGGTAATTGGGCCACACCTCACTGGATGCTTGCGACGAGGAGCAGTCGTTGCCGACATAGGTGATTGCAAGTGGATCCGCATTGGTTCTGATCGCTAGACGGGTTGCTTTGTACTGAGGATACAAGACCATTCGAGGCGCACATGTAGTGCCATCCCCGATGCGAGCCACAAACTTGTGGTTCTCGTCTTGGAGGTTCGGAGAGCACCAACTGCCATCGGCAAAGTATTCGGTGATGCCGTAGGGCAATGTCAAGGCGTATTCGGCCAAGTACTTGAAAGGATCAACGGTGCAGTCCAAAATGACTCCAAGCGCACAATCCGTTGGTTGCTGAGCGTCGCAGGCCGGGTTCCAGTCAAACACCGCCAAGAGCATTTTGTCTTCGCAATCGTCTGTGTTGTACAATTTGGTCACCGAATACTTTGGCACGAACTGAGTGTGAAACAGAGAGCCCTGTACGCAGTAATCGAGATTGACGCGGAAAGCTCCCAGATCAAGTTGGGTCACGGCGTCTTCTTCGCACGTCGAGGACGACACGTAATGGTTCCACACTATGGCGCCATCCATGCCGACAGTCACTTTCAAGCTGCTGTAGTCAGACAGGTCCTGCGAGCACATGCCATCGGCCGCAAAAGCCGTGATGCTCGTCGGCGTTCCCTGACACAAACTACCAGCAAAAGTTGTGCGAACTGCAAAACTGCCACCGCCCATTTCGTCAAATCTGCTACTGAAAAAGGCCTTGAGATCTTCGCTTTCGAGCGGAGTCGTACATTCCACTTTGGTGAAAACCCCCGTCACCGCGTTCGAACCAGGCCGCTTGACAGCCGTGCATCGCTTCACTGGTGTGCATTTCTCTCCAGCTTTCACCAGAGTGACACTGAGTGCTCGAGGTGTTGTCGCGCAAAGCGAGTCAGAGAACTGGACAGACACGGCGTACCGCTGACCTTTCTGAGGCCCTGCGCTCGGCGTCTGTACGTAATACTCAAAGCCATTGGAACAGACCGCTGTATTGATCGCCGACAATGGAACCGTTGTTTGAGTGACCACTTTGGAGCACTTTGTGTCGGTCGCGGCAAACGTGGCTTCCACGAGACTGCCTGCCTGGCTGATCGTGATCATGGTCGTTGGGTAGTCTTCTGTTTGGAGAAGGCAATTCGCGCCATCGGCAAGCAAAGCCACAATCGGTGTGTCGAGATCGAGTTGACTGCACCAGGTACTGTCCTGATATGGGATCTTGAACATGAATCGATGGCCCGCACCCAACTGTGCAACATACGTCCAAATGTCATTGGTGCATCCGATGCGTTGACCCTGATCACAAACGGAAAAGCTGTCAAGCAAGCACGTCTGGTCGCTGACGAACACGATCGAAAGAGGTTTGGAGCCACAGTCCGGAGTCTCGTACCGGATCGTCGTGGCGTATCGAGTCTTGAAGAACGACCAAAACTTACTACGAGATCCAGTCACACAGAGCCCCGCGTTGACTTGCAGTCCATTGGTGAAATGATTGGAACTCGACGCGGGCCCTTCACAGTCGCTGGATGCGGCAAAATGATGGAAATGCAAGTCGCCGTTGGGGCTCACGAGTGCTTGGAAGCTCACGATGATGGTACTCCCTTCGGTCTTCTCGATGCACCGACCATCCGCAGCAAACGCGACAATGGCGGCCGGTCGGCCACTGCAAAGGCCATTGGTGTACATGTGACGGATGCCATAACTGGTGGATGGGCCAAACGATCGGTCAAAGAGTTGATGGATGTCAACATTATTTGCCGTGCCCATACACAGCGTTCGCAAGTAGGACACCGAGGACGGGTCTTTGGTGCACACTCCGTTCGCTTGACAGGCACCGACAGCGACAGGATTTGCCCAAATAGCGCGTGGGACACCCGAGCAATCATCGCTTGAGTACTGCCATACAATTTGATACTGGTACGAATTGGCCGGCGTGTACTTGGGTGTGACGTAGTAGTATTTCGCCTGGTCGATTGCGACGCATTCATCGGAGTTGAGATTTTCCAGCGCAACCGGTTTTCCCGTCTTTGTCGCATCCGCAGCGCTACAAGAACTGGAGCCGGGGAAAGTTGTGATGGTCGGAACATAGTTGGCATCACGAGTTACCGCGACAGCGGCGTTCAGGTTGCCCGACACAACCCCCTGCAGGCAAACACCACCATCGACCAGCAAAGCCAGCATTGCAATATTCGAATTGAGCACGGAGCAAGTTGGTTCGGAGAACCCGGTTTTCACGAGATACTCGTTGTTGGGAAACGTGGTTTGCAGAAATGCAATGGGATCACTGGTGCAGCTTGATAAGACTCGGTTTAGTTGGCATGCCCCGCCAATGGACTTGCAACTCTCTTTGGGCTTGAACGCGACATGCAATGCTCTTCCTGCACAATTGTCCGCTTCATACTCGATGACCGCCAGGTAATGCATTTGGACGAAGGTCCAAAACAAGCTCTTGGAAGAGGTCACACAGAGCCCATTGTTGACTTGACGACCGGAAAACGTCTCTGTCTTGGTCGGCAGGCCATCGCATGTAGAGCTCGAGAAAGTACTGATAACCAAGGCACCTGTGGCTGACACACTCGCTGTGACGCTTTGAACAGTCGACCCCCCAAGAATCTGCTCCACACAAGCTCCATCTGCAGCAAATGCTGAAATGATCGAAGGAGTGCCCCTGCACAAACCATCGTCGTAGGTATGCTGCACCACGTAACTGATCTTGGCTTCACCGTAAATGAGGTAAAAAAGCTCGTCCAAGTTGGCCACTGTAGAACACACAAACCGCACATACGAACTTGATGTGCCACTTGCTCTTGCACAACTCTGTTCAGCGGAACAACTTGCAGAGTCCACAATTGATGCTGACACAGCTCGTGGAAGACCCGAACACCCGTCGCTCGAGTACTGCCACATGATCTTGTACTGTTTGTTCGTTGCTAAGGAGTATTTGGGAGCAAAGTAGTAGTACTTGGCGTTGTCGGAGGTGACACAGGCTTCTGTGTTGATGATACCAAGCGGAATGGAATTCAAGGAAGGATTCGTCGCATCGGCAGAGGTACATGCGCCATTGCTTGCAAACTTGGCGAGAATTGGCGCGCCACTGGTTGCATTGCGCGTAATCTTGATCGCATTGCCACTTGCCAAACCTGCAGCTACACAGCTTCCAGAGAAACCAGCGTCCGTCACCAATGCAAGAAACGGCAGCGTGGAAACTTCGGTCGCGCAATTGTTGTCCACAAACGAATGCTCGATGAAGTAGTTGCTGCTTGGGAACTTGTCACGGATATACGCGATCGGATCGGTGGTGCAATCCGTCTTCACGCCCATGCTGCAGGCACTCAAATGCTCGGAGATGCACGTGCTTTCAGGATGAAATCCGATGCTGAGGGCTTTGCCGCCACAGCCGACAGCATTCTCAAAGATAATGGTTGCCTTGTATCGTGAAGCGAACGACGTCGAATACACCGCTTTGTTCAGACAGAGATTGCTGTTCACTTGTGCACCTGTGCACAGCGTCGAAATCCCAGTGGAGGAACAATCCGTCGTGGTGAACGCTGTCACATTAAGTCCAAGACTCGAATCCACGGAAAAAGCCGCGCTGCCAGATCCATCTGGAACACAGCTGAGGTCGGCAGCAAACGCCGTGATCTCGGTGATGGGGTCAGCACAGAGATCTGACGGATACGACGCGCGTACAACATAACTACGATGCATAAATGCAACCGGGAAGAAGCTTGCGAGATCGGTGACTCCAATGGTATTCCCACACGTCACTGTCTCGTATGTGCCTGCTTGTCCAGCCACAGCAGTGCAGCTCGGGATGTCCGTGCAAGTGGTTCCGGAAGCCACCACACTGGCGACAATGGCTTGCAAAGGACCACCACAGGAAAAGGAATCGTATCGATATGATAACTTGTATTGTTCCCCTGACGCGAGATGGTGTCTGGGCTTGGTCAGGAAGTACTTGGCATTGTCGCCAGGGACGCATACTCCAGTGACACTGCTGGCTGCAAATCGCTTGGTACTCGCCGGGTTTCCGTTACAATTGGTCGCATCAGAGGGCCATGAAGTTTCCACGATTTTATCGTTGGATATCGAGAATTGGGAGAACGCGGTGTAGGCCGAAGTCGCCTTTGGGATGCACTGGTCGAGAAGGAACGCATACACCGGTACGTCCGCAGGGGTCACACACAAGTCGACAAACAACTGCTTGAAGAAAAACTGATCGGTTGCCGAAGTGACAGAGAGAACATAAGCGATCGGGTCCGTGGCGCAGTCAGTCTTGACAGCAGCAGCACAAACGGTTGGGGCGTTGTACGTGACACAATCGTCTTTCAACACGAACTTGAAGGCGATCGGCTTGCCATCGCATGTGGGGCTTGTGTAGGTGATGGTAGCTTGATAGTTGATCCCGACGGTCACACTGCTGATAGCAGCCAGCAGAGTGACCAACAACCAGCTTGACGTCATGGAATCGTCACGCCTTTCCAAGATGCGAAATCTCTGCAGAAGCTTGAATGGAGTGCTGAACTACTCGAGTTGTGATCCTCTGGTGGGCGAAAAGAAGACTTCGGGGCTCGCCTCCAAACGCCTCTTCGAAAAAAAAAAGCTCTGAAAGTGAGTTCGCTTCTTTGTGCGAGCTGCCGGTCCACATCGCCAGGCGTTTCAACTTCGCCATAGGCTACGATCTAACTCCTCACCCTACAGCCATATAGCTGCAAACTCACTTGATGAAAGGCACACACAATGCAATGGAAATGTATTTAATCACTAGTGATGTCAACGATTGTTTGAAACGTGCTGCTTTCGTGTTTCAATCACTTGCAACAATAGCCAGAGTCTACTTGTGCAAATGAGAATTGGCGAAAACGGATGCAAACTCGATGGAAACAAAGCAAACTAGATCACCACGTGAATTGACTCGGCACGAAAGCAGACTCACTGGTTTTCCTTTCTTTTTTTGTTGTTGTTGTTTGAAAACCAATCACACACACCAAATTCTGCCTCAACTTTCCAGAGTTTTTATTCCTCTGCCCAGTGAATTGTAGTCAACCCCCCTTAAAGGTAGCAGCAACAAGACTCTGCAAGGCGAGGAAGCGCAAGAAGACCAATGGAAGAGCTTAATGACACGAATTATCGTACTTGGGCCAGGGGAATGCTGGCACTATTGTGTATTCTTGTCAAAAAGGTCCAAGTCAGACCAGTCCTTCGGTATACTTTACGAACGTCTTGATGTCTTTGTCTTCTTCTTTGGGCGTCCAGTTGCACAACACACTGGGTCGAAGGTCCGTTTTCGATTGTCTTTGGCGTTGCCAATTGCGAACTAAGGTTCCATGTTCAGTTGGTTTTTGCTCAACGGGTTCGCGTAGGTCGCTTGGGTCTTCATGGTGACGCCACCATCATCATCGCCCTCATGGATAGGTCCGCAACAGACACATTTCAACGCCAAACGACTTGCTTATGTCGTTGAAATCGACCAAGTGAACTGGACAACAATGAAGACGAAAAGATCGATGCAAAAGCGGAGAATGGCTGTGCAAAAGTGGTCGATTATACAGCTTACGTAGGATGGAGGTATTGAAGACTGTGATGAACCATGCACGATTTGGAGTCCTCTAGAAGTAATGTTCACGAAACGATTGCATTGGTGGTGCAATGGCTATTTGCGGCAATGCTGTAGTACCAAAGGACATGGATGAATCAAATGCAATGGTTGAGTCTGGAGAATCGTGTGCTTTCTCGAGTATGGCTGTGAGCAATAAAAAACAAATGAAAAACCTAGCAGAATGAACTTGGGGATCGATTCAGGAGCTACAACGCATATGAATCATCTGCAATATGTGTTTGATGAGCTGCAAACTCTAAATGGAGGATTAAAGTGAGGTCCCGGGTCCGGAACACTTGATCAGAAAAAGACAAGTGATTTTACAAAGAGTTGCAGGAAACCTCAAGGAGTTACAGAATGTAACTTGAAGGTATACAAAGTAGGAGTATATTTATGGATTTAGGACGTGCCAAGCAGGAGTTCCAACTTCTGTTCTACGTCAACAGTATTTTGTAGGTTTTAGTGAGGTTTTGAGGTTATGATGAGGTTTTACTTGAAGGGATACGCTCCTTGAAGATGGCACCCCTTCTCGACGCCTCAAAAACCCCTCATCCTCTCAACCCATCAGAATCATATTTGCTCAGTGCCACGCAAGTGGCCAATCACTTTCCTGTCAAATACTCCAGTGTTCAGCCAATTTTTCATCTCTTCCAGCTCCGTCATATCTATTCCAAAGAGCGAACTTTTGTGTAATGGGCCTTGCCTCATTACATGTGGTCCACACCACATCCAAGTGTTAGGTACACACACTACTTATTGTAGGTTGCAAGTAGGTTGCATACTGTATGGCTATTCAGGATTCTAGGTCCTTAGTGTGTACCACACCATTGGGCGGTTGTGAAACCCCCAAGTAAATTTGCATATGAATGCAAGACTTCTCCTTTAGCCTTC